>MU768620.1:118872-169624 GCA_026770625.1 Nicotiana glauca
CCTCACACGCAAAATGACGTCGTTTCAGAGATAATCAATCCTAACCGTCTAGGTTGTTCGATCTAACGGTCCGAGATTGATAAAATTTGATATAATATTGTCCAAACACCTAGCCCCCTCTCCTTTCAACCTCTCATTCACCATAACACACAACCCTAATCCTCTCCGTCCCTTTCGTCGGCTCCACCCTAACGCCGCCGCCGAAAATCGCCTCACGGCGGCGGCCGCATCTAATGGCCCCAAAATTTACACCATATATTCCGCATAACCTCCTCTTTACAATGCCCTACATATCATTCCTAGAATGTTGACCCCACCCCTCGAATATCAAAAATAGTGGCGCCGCCTCCGCCACCCACGGTGGCGCCACCACCAAAATGACTCCAGTTTTACACCATGAACTCTCCTGGTCTCCCTATCTCCAAATCCCAAGTCAGAATCCCTCAAATCCAAGCGAAATTTCACAAATTTTGAATATAGGGTTCGAAGCTTTCAACCCTTTCTAAGAATTTCAAGCATCTATGTTGGTTTCTAATTAATGTTATATGTTTGTTTTGGACAAAATAAACATATAACACTAATTGGAAATCAAATTCGAGATTAGTCGAGTTGAAGGCCAAATCAGTAAGACCTTTTCGCTTTATTTGATTATCTTTTCTGCCTGTTCTAGTTATGTTGTGATAATTGTCAATTAGTAAAGTTTTGTTCTTCTTGTTCTTTGTTTTTATTATTATCTGTAGATTTTCATAGGTATTAGTTCCCGATTCTGTTTGTTTTTACTCAAGTAAGTGTTTCATTCTTTGTAAGGTCGATTTCGGGTCAGATTGGTTTGACTATAATTTGATTCTTATATTGATTTTGCTTTTAATATAGATGGCATTTTGTTTGTTGTTTTACTATTGATAGCTAATAGTTGTTTGCAATTCAAATAGCTAGTTAGGTGTTGAGATTTGTTATAGACTTTGTTTGGTTGATTAATTTTCTTGGAATAATTAGTTTAACTATAGTTAGTTAGATAGGTTGTTCGGTTAATTAACATGGCAGGGGTTGGGTTAATAATTTCAGAACCAAGGTAAGGGCAATAAGAGTAGTTTACTTAGGGAATAGGATAGCAACTGAATTTGGAAGCTCTAGAACACTCTAGAATAGGGTCCAATATGGAATTTCAGTAAATGTAGTAGGATATCTTGGAAAAGAAGTCAGTTCTTTAGGGACTTTTAAGAAAAAATGCAAGTTAAGAAGGGACTAAAAGCTAAAACTAAAATCTGAAGGCTGCCCTCACCTTTGCCTATAAAAGGCATGACGAAATTCCTTGTTTCACAAGTTTGGAACGCCAAAAATTCCCCCAAAACCCTCCCTGCAGATTTGAACCTAAAATTGGAATTTCAAGTCAATAGAAGTTCAAAATCTTGTTTTAGATCTTAGTTCCTAAAAAAACCAAAAACAAACAAAATCCTGTACAAAAATCCAAAATACATTGTTTTATCCAATTTCCTAGCTAATTTCTTGTTTTAGTAGCTGATTTCTATTTCCTAGTTCAGTTTCTGGTAATTTGAAGTTTCAGAGGAGTTTCTGGTTGATTTGGAGTGAGTTTGGGTTTAGATAAGCTGGTTTTGGTTGAGTGTTGGTCTGTTGAAAGTTTCAGATGATATTTGGGGGCATTTTCGAGTCAATTTAGTATTGTTCAAGTTATTTGGGTTGGCTTCACGCTTGATTTGGTGTTCACTCGTTTACTGAATTCATTTGAGATTGCTTCTGGCTTAAACTAGCTGTGCCCGTTTGTCTGCTGCTGCTGAAATTACTTTTTCTCATTGTATCGCAATTTTCAGGTATATTCTCATGCTCCAATGATGCTGAAGATCATATTCATCTGTAGAAAACTATGTTGAAGTTTAAATGATGGAATCAATGCATGTTTACCTCTGGACGTGTTGCTTTTATTGCTTAGTTAGAAATTTGGTTTGATCAATTCATTTGAACCATATCTCAGTTGTAATAATGAGACTATAGACTTTAACTTGATTGTTTTAACTTGTGGACTGTTAGCTGATTCAATGTCTTCTTATGAACACATGAATGTTGTAGTTAGTAATGTTAGGTTTATCTAGTTTAAAATGCAGGTTTCGTGTTACCAGTTGTTAATCCGAGAATTAGGCATTTCAAAGTAGGAAATATAGTTTGAATCCACAAATTAGTACAATCATATGCACGATTTGAATATTAGAGGTCATTTGAAGAGATTGTGCATGTCAGTCGAATTTTAATTACCCTTATGTAGTTCATGAATCTATTAGGTCGAGTTTTGTTTATTTTAGACAAATACTGCTTCGATTGTGCACTGATTGACGTTGTGTTCTTAAAATGAGACTTCAACACTATTAAGTTAGTTTAGTTCACTATTATTAGATAGCGGAATTAGATCAATTAGATTTAGTTTGTATTGCTTCTCCTGAACATGGGTTGTTGTTACTACTAAAATTGGCTCAACTGATAGACTGAACTTCACAACAACGAATGGGCTGCCAGACCGCAAATCTGGGCTCAATCTGGCCCAATTTACATGAATCCTTGCCATAATGGCACATAACCCATGGCTGGTCGCTTAATTTCAACAAATTGAAGGCCGGCGTACATTTGGGCCTACAGCCCAATCTATTTGTGTTCTTATGTATTGAACTTCTCTGGGGCCCAATAGACTGAAAGTCATAGATTTAAAGTTTCAAGCCTCTTTGAAGGCTGTTAATAACAACTGATTGGTTAATTGATTAATTAGGGCTCCTTCATTTATTATTAGAGACAAATCAAATAGAGAATCACAGTTTACTTTAGGATTGGCCTTTAAATAAAAATAAGATGAGCCCCGCTGAATAAAACGCACAAATTGTGGGCCCTATTTAGATGTATATATTAAAGTACTTAAAATTCGGGATGGGCCGTTTAGCAAATTTTACGGCCTTCCCCAAAGATAATAACGCACTAGTCACTTTAGACGCGATTTTAATAAAATTACATTCTTAAACTCGAGTGTGCATTTCATGTGAACCAAATCAAATCTCAAAACGTTGAATAAAATGTGTTCAGGATTGCGGGTGCATTTCGTGTGAAGCAATCCAAAGACGCGTTTTAAACGACGTTAAACTTTCTTTAATAATAACTAAAAGCAGTTAAAAGTTAAAATCGACACATAGGTTCATCATGTAATAAAATTAGATAAATAAGCTAAACACGATAGCTGAGCGACCGTGCCAGAACCACAGGACTCGGGAATGCCTAACCCTTCCCCCGGATTAACAGAATTCCTTACCCAGATTTTTGGTTCGCGATTGTTAAACAGGGTCAAACCCTTTCCTCAATTCGGGATTCAATCCGGTGACTTGGGACACTATAAATCTCCCAAGTGGCGACTCTGAATCTTTAATAAAATGAATCCCGCTTCGATTGTCCTTTAATTGGAAAACTCCTTTTATTATTCCCTTTCACGGGGTGTAGTAGCCGAAAAAGGAGGTGTGACAACTAACACTTATAATAAAATTACCGAAGGCTCTTTATGGCCAATGATAAGCAATAAATGATGAACAATAATGAAGATATTAAATGGAAGCAATAATATCTAGAGAATATATTAGAAAGCAGAGAGGATGTTCTTGTATATTTCGTGTGGAGAAACTAAAGCAGTGGGAGATTACAAAATGATAAGGACCCCCATTATATAGGAGGGGAATCTCAACATATTACAAAATAAATTAATGACAAAGAAGCGGAGATGGGACATCTAGATGTGCCACACTGATTAAGGGTTACAGTAGTCTACTAGGATATGCCAGTCCTAGCCATGTACCTTGGGAACTTCCCATTTCTATAATAGCTATGGTCAACACTTTCCTAAGGTCGAACGCCGATGAACCTCGAGGTTGGAAAACTCGATCGTGGCCTTGTAGCCTCGAGCCTTCGAGATAATCATCTGAAGTGCTTCGATGACGAGGAATTGGACCCTCTAATTTCACCGTATACATCAATAATTAAAAGCAAGAACAATGCTAAATAATAAACACTCAATCATAAAAAATATATAAATCAAAAATAGATTAGGTTTAAACTCTAGGGTTATGCCACAACCCTAGTGAGAATCTAGCTACTCATAATGGGTATAGAAGAAAACAGAGAAGAAAAGATAATAAAACTCATATTGAAAGACTAAAATATGAAAACCCAATATTAAATAACCTAAAGTTGCCTATAGAAGCAAGGAAAAATGGCTACAACACTTTGAATATTCAAAACATGTCCTAATTTAGTAAACTATTCTATTTATACAAAGCAAAAATTTTCAAACACAAAAGCCCTTTCGTAGTTTTTGTGGCAGCACAATTCCAGGTACGGACATCACTTTGTATTATTCTTGACAGGATTTGAATATGCGGTTGCACAATTTTGACCCGTAGTTGCATCTCTCATATTCTGCGGTCGGCACGTTTCTTGGCGCGGATGTGTAGTCGACTTCTGCGGCCACACAAAAATTGTGTGCTCCGCACTTCCTACGATTTTTGACATTAACACTCTCTGAACTTTTACTCTAGTATAGCTTTTACGGCTGCACATTTGTGCAAATTGCGCTTTGCATTTGCGATCTGATAAACTTTCCTTCACAATCTGCGACTGCTTATGGAAATTTGTGCTCCGCACTTTTGAGTTTATGTGCCTGATTTTGTTCTTGAGTTCATATCACTCCTTTTTGAGTTGGATTTCATCTTAGTGGCTCAATTTTAATACTCGTGCAATTAATCATATTTCATCAGTTTACGGGATTATAATTAAACTCTTTTGGACTAAAACAAAAGCTAAAAGGCGCTAATAAGTAGTCAAAATCCTCACTTATCACAAGACTATATTGAAATCGAATCATCAAGTTTAGTGCGAACACATCTATGTGTATGTGAAAAGTTTCCCAAATACTATGTTCAGACAACATCTTGGCATATAGAGGGGATATACAATTAAATCAGATAAATGATCGAGGAAATTGCAAGTAAAGATGAAATACAAAATCTAACAAAACGCTAGCCAGACTCCCTCACTTTTCCATATCTGTTCCACCACTAACAAGTATTTCCAATATCTGGGCATACACCATCAAGAGAGAAATATGAGAGAGTGACCCTAGGGGGATGGATCCATTCCACACATAAGCACGACCAATTCAACATGCTGCCAGCGCGGCATGAGCACAAGATTAATATCATAACCCATCGGGCATGGTCACAGGAATAACAGTACAATTCGCCCAGCGTGGTCATAAGCATAACTGCACAATCCACATGATATGGCCACAGGCATAACAACACAATCCGACCGATGTGGCCACATGCATAATAACATAATGTGTTCAGTATGGTCACATGCATAATAACACAATCTGCCTAACGTGGTCACAGAAAACCAGTCCAATCACATCATACAGGAGAAAATAAACAAGTATACATGTATGAAATGAGTGAATAAAAAAATCTCAGGCTCCTGAACTGGAATGAATGACATGCTAAAGTTTAGGCATGTGGGAATGTACTATCACAGGTTAAACCAGAATTTTCATCAAAGAAAAACATTAATCAATTAATTTATAGTTTAAACCCATTTGTGGGCTCAAACATGGCCCATATAATTTACAACAATGCCACAAATGTATAGAGCATCATAGTCTAAGGTTGGACAATCAAATTATAAGCTTGTGAGAGCCTGAGCACCACCCGAATCATGAATAAATAACCCCAGTGTCTGCATATGGGTTCATCCCTATGCATGTGTGAACCCAATAGCACGTAGCTATCACATAAATTGAGGCAACTAGTGTTTCAATCTAGTTTAATAAGATACTTAAATCACTCGGCTACCAAGACCTTCCCCCGCGTATAAATATCTAGAAGGCTCGAATCTAGCCAAAAATAATATAATACTATTAATATAAGCTATAGGAATTGATTTCAAATGATAAAGCTAAGATTTTCAACCAAATATAAAATTCAATCCAAAAAGATAACATTGGCCCACATCTGGGAATCTGACATAATTAATAAAGAACACCCATTCAACCACTAGTACAACCATACAAAAATTACACAATTTCGATCTCAACTTGATCTTCAAATACTCAAATTATTGTTTGTCAAGCTCCTAATATTTTCCCATTTTTTTCGAACCTAAAACACTAATTAAATGATGAAACAATGATATATTCATGTATATTAACCGAATCCGACATATAACAGCTAACCCCAATAAATTCCTTGAAACTCCCTCCAAGAATTGCCTAAATCCGAGCACCCAAAGTCCAAATGTAAAATAATACTCCAACCTTCGTTATTGAATTTTATAATCTTCCCAGAAGCTCCTCTCCGTGATCGCAAAGAAAAAAAATAAGAGCTGCCAAAATAATAATTCCCAAACGTAAAACCCTAAATGCGAATGCGATGCACGGTGATATAACGCTTTGCGATCACGAGCTTGGTCACGCGATCCCGAGCCTAGTCATGCTATCGCAATCTTGTTCACACGATCTCACTGAATAATCGCGTGGCTTCTAGGCCTCCCCTCTTTCTTTCTTTACGAATGCGATACAACCTTCGCATTCGCGTAGTATAATACCTTCAAATTACACTTTTATTAAATAGTATAAGGTGGTCAGTGTCAAATATAATAACCCAACAAAGTTGGGGTCGAATCCCACAGGGAATATGTGTGAAAAGGTTATTCGAGTAGTGTGTTACTTAACATAAGTCGTAATTCTATTTGGTTAATTGTAACAAAATTATGATATGATTGTGATTTGAAGAAATAACTAATTGTAATATTGAGAATGTAATTAATTTTATTAAGGAAACCAAGGTTGTGTCCTCTTCAACGAAATGTAATGTTATCGGTATTAATATAATGTATTTCTAATGCATGGTTCTTTAGATAAGCGAATGATTTCTAAATGACTACCCAATATATTCCAATAGTTGGGTAATATTTCCTCTTTCTGATTTTTTTCAAATATAAGAGAGTTGCAATTAAGAACAATCAATATATGCCAAATAAAACCCACTTATTCCTAAGCTATTCTATTGAACAAGGTTTAAAGCTTTGAGACTTTGATATTTACTTCTATCAAATTCTAACTCTCTTCCCAAGCAAGGGAAGAATTTAATGGCACTTGTTAATATTTGCCACCACCATCAATAAATGAAGAATAAGAAACAAATATATATCAACCAACCATTATACATATATTCAATATTAAACACCCATTTAGGGTCAACAACCTTAGTATTTAAAGTTAGTTACACATGCTAAAATACAAAAAGATGAGAATATTAAACATCATAAAGTTTACAAAGTGCAAGATTCATCACTCAAAAGATTCCAAAAGAGAGGAATATTAAAGACTTGGAATGTAGATAAAAAACAAGACAAACTGCCCCCACAAAAACCCCAATAAATCTATTTATAGTGGGTCAAAATTCGGCACCAAAATCGGAGAAAAATACCCTTCCCGGTCAATTTCGCAACCGCATATCTATCGCATAACAGACATGTGGTCTGCATTTGTTTTCATGGTCATCGCATTTTTAAACCCAAGTTTCCAGGCATTCGCCGCATTGTAGTTCTGCGGTCTATATTGTAGATATGAGATCACATTTGTCGTTGCATTTTCCATGCTCATCAGCTTTTACAATGAGTTTTCGGTACATTATGCGGCCTACAAACCTGTTATGCAGTCGTATAATGGACCGCATTTCTTGCATTGGACTTTGGCCAACAGACTGTTGGGGTTTGCGATTCCTTTGAGCATTATGCAGTCCACATGTTGGATTTCCTGTCCGCATTTTCATATCCGAGATCGCATTTCTTTTTTTTTGTCCTTTTGTAGCTTTTTGATTTTATTTCCATGCTCTTAGGTCCTTAAACCTCATACACTGTAAAACATTCAAATTAAATAAGTATAAAAGATAATTGCATTTAAAACAAGCTAAAATCTAAGAAATTAGTATTAAATGTGCTAAAATTCTCCGGCGCATCACCATCCCCAACTTAAACTCTTGCATGTCCTCAATCAACTAAAACGACACTATCATATTCTAGACTTCATCTAAACGATATGAAACAATAGTGACTGTGGATGGTGTTAGTTGTTAGTACTACTGTCACGACCCAAAGCCCAACTGGTCGTGATGGCGCCTCTCGAATACGTGGCCAGCCAACAGAACATTTAACTCTTCAAATATCTGACAGTTATTAATTATAAATAAACTTAAAGAAAGAATATCGTAGCCAGCAATACGAACATAACCGCGATAACATGAAAGCCAACCCAAATCCAGCCCGCAATCGGGGTGTCACAAGTCACGAGCTACTAAAGAGTTCATCAACTACTACAAGACTGTATCTGAGAACATAGTTAGAGATAGATGAAATACAAGAAAAGATAAGGAAGAAACGGGGATGTGGACGCTCACAGCTACCTCGCCTCTCCGGGTCCGCCTTGTCTGGATGGAAATCAGCACTCAGGAACGAACTTTTCTATACCTGTATCTGTACACACGATGCAGGGAATAATTTGGGTACCCCGACCCAGTGAGTAATAATAATAAATAATATCTGAGAGCATAGAAATCCCACAAAGGCACAATTTATGCAATCTCAAGCAGTAAAATCTGATAAACAGTAGAAACCAGTGTAATATAGTAAGAAAACTCGGTGAAAATAGTTAAAACAATTATTCTCAATCAATAAGGGATACTCAGGAACCTGCCCCTCGGGCACCATATCAAACTCTCAGTGTAGTGCCAGCCCCGCGGGCTCCGTATCAATCACTCAGTACAACATCAGCCCCTCGGGCTCACTCTCACTCATATGGGTACCCGCGCTCACTGTGGGTGAGCAGACTCCGGAGGGGCTTCGTCAGCCCAAGCGCTATCAGCAAGGCCTGAAAGCCTGCTCTCCAATCACTCGAGGCCTGGAAGCCTCCTCAGCAATCACTTGAGGCCTGAAAGCCTCCTCACCAATCACTCGAAGCCTGAAATCCTCCTATCCAATCTCTCGTCATGCCCTCACATATGTCCCTCGGCCCGTATCAATTCAAAATAGTCAAAAGCCTCTCGGGCATCAGTAAAACAAAAATACTGAGTTCAAATAATATTTCAAATAGTGAGGGAAAATAGTGATGGTAGTTCATAACGAGTTCAAACGGTCGGCAATATGCCCCAAATATGGCAACAAGCCCAAATCATAGTGAAAAACAACAAGTCATAGCTAGTACACGGTAAAAATATCATCTGGACTGGACCAAGTCATAGTCTCCAATGGTAAATGACTCTGCGCTCGTCATTTAATCCGTGACTCATTTCAACACAACACCAAGTTGTGCAAATCCGGGGCCTCAAGCCCTCATGACATCATTTAAAGTCATTACTCACCTCTAGCCGGCCAAGGGTCTAGCTCGCCAAGCCTTTTTCCCTCGAATCAACCTCCTCGCGCGTCGAATCTGACCAAAACCACAAGAATGTGTTAAAATAATCTAAAGGAACATAACCCAATCGAAAATACTAGAACAACATCGAAAATCACGAAGTTGGCAAAACCCGAGCCCTGGGCCCACTTCTCGAAAAATTATAAAATTAAAATCACCGGCTTCCTTATCTCGCCACGAGTTCATACATACCAAATTCAAAAAAATGGGAGTCCATTTGACCCCTCAAATCACTAGTTTTAAACTCTTTCAAATGTCAAGTCCTAACCTCCATTTTTAACCTTAATTCCTTGGATTTTCGAAGTTAATCCAAGTTTTTACACAATAATAACATAATCTAATACCAAGAATCCATGCCTGATGAAAACTCTCGAAACCCTCTTCAAAACCATCCAAAAATTGCCTAAGTCCGAAGCCCCAAATATTTTCTCCTCCAAAAATTCGTGAAGGGGACTTAATATTGTTCTGCCCAGTCATTTCCACTTATGCGGTCCATGCACCATGCCTGCGGCATCCGATTTTATGGTCAAAACACCACTTATGCGGTTCAACTTAAAAATCCCAGGGTCGCTTCTGCGATCGAAATCCGCTTATGCGGTATCCGCTTTTGCGGACAGTCTTCTGCTTCTGCGGAAAATACTAGGCCCCCCTCAAGGACCACTTCTGGGAACCAATAGCCGCATCTGCGGGACCGCTCCTGCGGCTCCTTTTCTGCAGATGCGAAAATACCAGAAGCCAGAAGATTAGACTTGTTACATGCTTCCAAAATTCCCGTTTAACCATCCGAAATCACCCCGAGGCCCCCGGGACCTCGACAAAAAGCACCAACACATCCTAAAACCTTATCCAAACTTGTTCCAATCCCTAAAACACGCCAATCAATGCTAAAACCATTAAATCACATCAAATTCATGCCTAAGTTTCTCCAAAACTTCCGCAATATGCATTCAATCAAAAACCCAACTAAACGACGTCAAATGACCTGAAAATTTGCAGACATACTCAAAATCACCTAACGAAGCTACTGCAACACTCGGAATTCCATTCCGACCCTCGGATCAAAATCCCACCTATCAACCGGAATTCGCCAAAATTCAACTTCGCCAATTCAAGCCTAATTCTACACCTGGCCCCCAAGATCAATTCCGATCACACTCCTAAGTGACAAAACATCCCCCGAAGCTAACCGTACCACCAGAACTCACATCCGAGCCCTCTAATTATATAGTCATCTTTCGGTTGACTTTTCCAAAACAAGCTTCCTTCTAAGAGGCTAAGTGCCTCATTTCCAACTAAAACCAATCCAACTCTACCCGATCAACTCAATTACTGACATTAAATCATAGAGAAATATAATATGGGGGAAACGGGGTGGTAACTCACGTGACGACGGGCCGGGTCATCACATCCTCCCCAACTAAAACAAACGCTCGTCCTCGAGCGGGTCGAGAAACATACCTGGAGCCTCAAATAGGTGGGGATATCTACTTCGCATCTCCTGGTCGGTCTCCCAAGTAGCCTCATCCATGGGCCGACCTCTCCACTACACCTTCACTGAAGCAATATCCTTGGACCTCAGCTTTCGAACCTGTCGACCCTGAATAGCCACCGGCTCCATATCATGTGACAAATCATCATCAAACTGAACCGTGCTGAAGTCTAACACATGAGACGGGTCCCCAACATACTTCCGGAGCATAGATACATGAAATATCGGATGCACACTAGACAAGCTGGGTGGCAAAGCAAGCTCATATGCCACCTTCCCAATCCTCCTGAGTATCTCAAAAGGCCCAACGAACCTCGGGCACAGCTTCCCTTTCTTCGCAAATGGCATAACACCCTTCATGGGCGAAATCTTCAACAAGACCTTCTCGCCTACCATATATGACACATCACGAACCTTTCGATCTGCATAACTCTTCTGGCGCGACTATGCTGTAAGAAGCATCTCCTGGATCAACTTCACCTTCTCTAAAGCATCCTAAACCATCTCAGTCCCCAACAATCTAGCCTCGCTGGGCTCGAACCATCCAACAGGACATCTACACCGCCTACCATACAATGCCTCATACGGGGCCATCTGAATGCTCGACTGATAACTGTTGTTGTAGGCAAACTCGGCAAGTGGAAAAAACTGATCCCATGAACCTCCAAAATCAATGACACATGCACGCAACATTGTCCTCCAAAATCTGAATAGTGCGCTTGGACTGCCCGTCCATCTGAGGATGGAATGTTGTTCTCAACTCCACCTGCGTACCCAGCTCTCGCTGAAATACCCTCCAGAATTGAGAAGTGAACTAAGTACCTCTATCCGAGATAATAGACACTGGAACCCCATGTAACCTGACAATCTCCCGAATAAAGACCCCTGCCAGTCACTCCGAAGAGTAAGTAGTACATACTGGAATGAAGCGTGCGGACTTGGTCAGCCGATCCATAATCACCCACACTGAATCAAACTTCCTCAAAGTCCGAGGGAGACCACTCACAAAATCTATAATAATCCTCTCCCATTTCTACTCAGAAATAACCATACGCTGAAGAATACCGCCCGAACTCTGATGCTCGTACTTGACCTGCTGGCAGTTGAGACATCGAGCTACATAACTCACAATATCCTTCTTCATCCTCCTCCACCAGTAATGCTGGCTCAAGTCCTGATACATCTTTGCAGCACCCGGATGAATGGAGTACCGCAAGCTGTGGGCCTCCTGAAGTATCAACTCCCGAAGCCCATCCGCATTGGGCACGCAAATTCGTCCCTGCATCCTCAACACACCATCACCATCAATGGTCACATCCCTGGTATCATCATGCTGAACCCTATCCTTAAGGACAAGCAAATGTAGATCATCATAGTGGCGCTCTCTGATGCGGTCATACAAGGATGACCGAGAAACAACGCAAGCCAATACCCTACTCGACTCTGAAATATCTAATCTCACCATCCGATTGGCGAACGCCTGAACATCAACTGCAAAAGGCCTCTCCCCAACTGGAATATACGCCAAGCTGCCCATACTAATCGCCTTCCGGCTCAAAGCATCAGCCACTACATTGGCCTTCCCCGGATGATACAATATGGTAATGTCATAATCCTTGAGCAACTCAAGCCACCTCCGCTGCCTCAATTTAAGATCTTTCTGTTTGAACTGATGCTGAAGGCTGCGATGATCAGTATACACCTCACAAGAAACGCCATACAAGTAGTGCCTCCAAATCTTCAGCGCATGGACTATAGCTGCTAACTCCAAATCATACACAGGGTAGTTCTCCTCATGGGGCTTCAACTGACGAGAAGCATATGCAATAACTCTACCCTCCTGCATCAGCAAATATCCGATCCCAACTCTCAAGGCATCACAATACACAGTGTAGGAACCTGAAACTGATGGCAATACCAATACTGGAGCCGTGGTCAAAGCTGTCTTGAGCTTCTGAAAGCTCTCCTCACACTCTTCGGACCACACAAATGGAGCACCCTTCTGAGTCAACTTGGTTAAGGGCGATGCAATAGAGGAAAATCCCTAAACAAACCAGCGATAATACCCTGCCAACCCAAGGAAACTATGAATCTTAGTGGCTGAGGTCGGTCTAGGCCAACTCTACACCGCCTCTATCTTCTTTGAATCAACCTGAATACCATCACTGGACACCACGTGCCCCAGAAAAGCCACAGACCCAAGCCAGAACTCACACTTGGAGAACTTTGCATAAAGCATTTCCTCCCTTAATCTCTGCAATACTACTCTCAAATGCTGAGCATGCACCTCCTGGCTACGCGAGTACACCAGGATGTCATCAATAAACACAATTACAAAGGAATCCAGATATGGCCGAAACACGCTGTTCATCAAATGCATGAACGCGGCTGGGGCATTAGTCAGCCTAAAAGACATAACTAGAAACTCATAATGCCCATATCTCGTCCTGAAAGCTGCCTTCATAATATCAGAATCCCTAATCTTCAGCTAGTGATAGCCTGATCGATGATCAATCTTCTAGAATACCCTCGCTCCCTGGAGCTGATCAAACAAGTCATCAATACGGGGTAGTAGATACTTATTCTTCACTATCACCTTGTTCAGCTGCATGTAATCAATATATATTCTCATTGTGCCATTTTTCTTCTTCACAAATAAGACGGGTGCACCCCACAGTGGCACACTAAGATGAATAAACCCCTTATCTAGGAGTTCCTAAAGCTACTCCTTCAACTCCTTCAACTCAGTTGGTGCCATACGATAGGGAGGAATAGAGATAGGCCGAGTGCCCGGCACTAGATCAATACCGAAATCAATATTCCTGTACGGTGGCATGCCGGGAAGGTCCGCTAGAAAAACATCTGGAAAATCCGTCACAACAGGAACAGAATCAAGGCTAGGAGTCTCAGCTCCAACATCTCTCACAAATGCCAAATATGACAAACATCATTTCCTAATCTTTCGCTGGGCCTTTAAGAAAGAGATTACCTTGCTGGGTACATAATCAGTCGTACTACGCCACTCGATCCTCGGAATACCCAGCATAGCCAATGTGACTGTCTTGGCATGACAGTCTAGAATAGCATGGCACGGAGATAGCCAATCCATGCCCAGAATAACAATGAAATCTACCATGCTCAATATCAACAAGTCAACTCGGGTCTCCAGACCCCCACTAGTAACAAGACAGGACCGATATACATGGTCGACGATAATAGTATCGCCCACCGGGGTAGATACGTGCACAGTTAAAGTAAGACACACTCAGGTCGTACCCAGATGATGAGAAAAGTATGAAGATACATAGGAATAAGTAGATCTGGGATCAAAAAAACTGAGGCATCCTTGTGGCAGACTGAAATAATACCTGTGATAACAGCATCCGAAGTAATAGCATCTGACCGGCCCTGAAGAGCATAGAATAGAGCCTGACCACCACCCGGTCGGCCTCCCCTTCTGGGGCGACCCCTAGCTACCTCTCCATCACCCCTAGCTAGCAGGGCAGGTGCTGAAGATACTGGGCCAGAAGATGAGGGCTGACCCCTCTGCTGAGACTGACTACCACGAAGCCGAGGACACTGCCTCTACAAGTACCCAAACTCTCCGCACTCAAAACAGCTCCCGGGTGCTGGAGAATTGGACCGAAGGAGACCCCTCGCGCCAGAGTGGCTAGCTGATGCACTCGGCCGGGGATAAACCCTGAACAGATGTGGCATGAGACGAACTCTGCGCTGGATGTGCACTAAGAGATGGCTGACTTTGCTGAGAGCCCTAATAACCCCGACCAGAAGATGACCCACGATACTTTGAGCGAGCTGATTGATGGGGCCTAAAAGAACGACCTCTACTCTGTTGAACCTGGCCCCTAGACAGTGCACTACTGAAGCTACCTGATCCTCGAGGCCTCTTGTCCTCCCTCTCCTCTCTCTCCTAACGGCGAGCCGTCTCAATATCACGAGCAATATCCACTGCATTCTCAAAGGTATGGCTCAAGATCCTCTCTCGAGTCATCAAAATACGGATGGGATAAATGAGTCCGTCCACAAACCGTCTAATCCTCTCCTGATCAGTTGGGACCATCCATGGAGTATAACGAGCCAACTCTGAGAATCTCACCTCATACTGCATCACAGTCATATCTCCCTGACGAAGCCACTCAAACTGCCTACGCAGCTCCTCTCTCTGCGACCATGGTACCCACTCCTCCAGAAATATAGTGGAGAATTCCCACCACGACAACGGCGTAGCACCTGCCGGCATACGTCGCTCATATGCCTCCCACTATGTGAAGGTTGTTCCTAAGAACTGAAAAGAAGTAAATGATACACCGCTAGTCTCCAAAATCCCTGCTGTCCGCAGCACACATCGACACTTGTCGAGAAAATGTTGGGCATCCTCGCCTTGAGCACCACTGAAAGTCGGAGGTGAAAGGCTGCTGAACCTCTCAAGACGACGCTACTCATTGTCTGGCGTAACAGGAACCATAACATCCTGAACCGGTGCAACCGGCTGAACTGGGGCAACCTGCTGAGCTGGGGGTGCCTCTGGTGTTTGCAAACCTGCACCACCTGCTCAGGTGTGCGAACAGCGGGAGTATGATGACCACCCCCGATCTGAGAAGTAGCTGCGGCAGTAGTGGCCGAGACTGCCTCAGCTAGGCCAGTGCAAATCGTTAAAATATGAGCTAGGGCCTCCTGAAGACTCGGAATCACAATAGCCACAACTGGTGCCTGGGTGGGTGCTGCTGGAGTCTCTACAGATAGAGGCTGATCCTGAATGGGGGCAACTGGTTGGTCAACTGGTGCTGCCCCTGCTGCCCTGCCTTGACCACGACCACGACCGCGACCATATCCACGGCCTCTGGTGGCCTTAGTAGGTGGTAATGGCGGTCGTCCGCCATGTTCGATAGCGCGTGTCCTCGCCTTCTGCGAGATAATAGAATAACAGCATTTAGTTCCCGGATCAACAAAGTCGTACGATAAGAATTCCAAGAATATGAAATTTTTCCTAAAGGTTCTGCAGCCTTCCGAGGATAAGTACAGACGTCTCCGTACCAATCCGCGAGACTCTACTAAACTGGCTCATGATTCGTGAGACCTGGAAACCTAGGCTCTGATACCAACTTGTGACGACCCAAAGCCCAACTGGTCGTGATGGCGCCTCTCGAATACGAGGCCAGCCAACAGAATATTTAACTCTTCAAATATCTGACAGTTATTAATCATAAATAAACTTAAAGAAATAATATTGTAGCCAGCAATACGAACATAACCGCGAAAACATGAAAGCCAACCCAAATCCAGCCCGCAATCGGGGTGTCACAAGTCATGAGCTACTACAGAGTTCATCAACTACTACAAGATTGTATCTAAGAACATAGTCCAAGATAGATTAAACACAAGAAAAGATAAGGAAGAATAGGGGCTGTGGACGCTAACAACTACCTCGCATCTCCGGGTCCGCCTTGTCTGGATGGAAATCAGCACTCAGGAACGAACTCTACTATACCTGTATCTGCACACACAGTGCAGGAAGTAATGTGAGTACCCCGACCTAGTGAGTAATAATAATAAATAATATCTGAGAGCATAGAAATCCCACAAAGGCACAATTTATGCTATCTCAAGCAGCAAAATCAGATAAAAATTAGAAACCGTTGTAATATAGTAAAAAACTCATTGAAAATAGTTAAAACAATTATTCTCAATCTATAACGGATACTTAGGAACCTGCCCCTCGGGCACCATATCAAACTCTCAGTGTAGTGCCAGCCCCGCGGGCTCCGTATCAATCACTCAGTACAACATCAGCCCATCGGGCTCACTCTCACTCATATGGGTACCCGCGCTCACTGTGGGTGTGCAGACTCCAAAGGTGCTCTTTCAGCCCAAGCGCTATCAGTAAGGCCTGAAAGCCCGAACAATATCAATGCGAGGCCTGAAAGACTGCTCATAACACACTCAAGGCCTTAAAGCCTCCTCACATAGCACTTGAGGACTTAAAGCCTCATCACCAATCACCGGAGGCCTGGAAGCCTCCTCACCAATCACTCGAGGCCTGAAATCCTCCTCACAAATCACTCGAGGCCTGAAAGCCTCCTCACCAATTACTCATCATGCCCTCACATATGGCCCTCGGCCCGTATCAGTCCAAAATAGTCAAAAGCCTCTTGGGCATCAGTAAAAATAAAATACTGAGTTCAAATAATATTTCAAATAGTGAGGGAAAATAGTGATGATAGTTCGTAAAGAGTTCAAACGGTCGGCAATAAGCCCCAAATATGGCAAAAATCCCAAATCATAGTGTAAAACAACAAGTCATTGCTAGTACGCGGTAAAAATATCATCCGGACTGGACCAAGTCACAGTCCGTAATGGTAAATGACTCTGCGCTCGTCATTGAATGCGTGAGTCATCTCAACACAGCACCAAGTTGTGCAAATCGGGGGCCTCAAGCCCTCAGGACATTATTGAAAGTCATTACTCACCTCTAGCCGGCCAAGGGTCTAGCTCGCCAAGCCTTTTCCCCTCAAATCAACCTTCTCGTGCATCGAATCAGACCAAAACCACAAGAATTTGTTACAATAAGCTAAAGGAACATAACCCAATCGAAAATACTCGAACAACATCGAAAATCATGAAGTTGGCAAAACCCGAGCCTCGTTCCCACTTCTCAAAAAATTTTAAAATTAACATCACCGACTTCCTTATCTCGCCACGAGTTCATACATACCAAATTCACAAAAATCGGAGTCCATTTGACCCCACAAATCACTAGTTTTAAACTCTTTCAGAAGTCAAGCCCTAACCTCCATTTTTAACCTTAATTCCTTTGGATTTTCGGTGTTAATCCATGTTTTTACACCATAACAACGTAATCTAAGACGAAGAATCCATACCTGATGAAAACTCTCGAAACCCTCTTCAAAACCGTCCAAAAATCGCCTAAGTACGAAGCCCCAAATGTTTTCTCCACCAAAAATTTGTGAAGGGGATTTAGTATTGTTCTGCCCAGTCATTTCCTCTTATGCAATCCATGCACCGCACCTGCGGCTTCCGCTTTTGCCGTCAAAACACCGCTTATGCGGTTCAACTTAAAAATCCTAGGGCCGTTTTTGCGATCGAAATCCGCTTATGTGTTGCCCTCTTTTGCGGATAGACTTCTGCTTCTGTGGAAAATACAAGGCTCCCCTCAAGGACCGCTTCTGCGACCCCATAGCCGCATCTGCGTGACCACTTCTGCGGCTCCTTTTCCGCAGATGCGGAAGTAACAGAAGCTAGAAGATTACACCTGTTGCATGCTTCCAAAATTCTCGTTTAACCATCTGAAATCACCCCGAAGTCCCCGGGACCTCAACAAAAAAGCACCAACACATCCTAAAACCTTATCCAAACTTGTTCCGATCCCCAAAACACGTCAAACAACGCTAAAACCATTAAATCGCATCGAATTCAAGCCTAAGTTTCTCCAAAACTTCCGCAATACGCATTCAGTCAAAAAACCAACCAAACGACGTCCAAATGACCTGAAAATTCGCAGACATACTAAAAATCACCTAACGAAGCTACTGCAACTCTCGGAATTCCATTCCGACCCTTGTATCAAAATCCCACCTATCAACCAGAATTTTCCAAAATTCAACTTTGCCAATTCAAGCCTAATTCTACAGCGAGCCCCCAAGATCAATTCCGATCACACTCCTAAGTCACAAAACATCCCCCGAAGATAATCGAACAACCGAAACTCACATCCGAGCCCTCTAACTATATAGTCATATTCCGGTTGACTTTTCCAGAACAAGATTCCTTCTAAGAGGCTAAGTGCCTCATTTCCAACTAAAACCAATCCAGCTCTACCCGATCAACTCAATTACTGATATTAAATCATAGAGAAACATAATATGGGGGAAACGGGCAGGTAACTCATGTGATGATGGGCCGGGTCGTCACAACTACAAGCATGCACTTTCGTTTACCCTTCCTGAACAATCATTATTTAAACAATAACTAATCTACTTGTGAAACTTTGACTCTCAACCAATTTGAAAAAATGTTACCTCATCTAAGTGCTCTTGCATGTGACTTAAAAAACTCTTCTATCAACCACACAATTGATGTGCCCTCACAGGAAAGACAGTCCCAAACTCACAATATTTACAATGACAACAAAAGGGACGAATTCACAAATAAACTCACTCTCAAAAAGAGTTTCAAGTGTTACAACATACCATATAATAGACTTGCTCGTATTTTAATTCATTGCTTCATTCTAAAAACGTTCGGTTGGAGATCCCATAAGCACTTTTTAAGCTTGTAATGTAGGTTTAGGGAAGGGTCAGATAAGCATTTAGGTAAAAGTGACTACACCCACCTTGAACACTACTCACAGTTTTTTTCTTATTGCTCTTTGCTTCTTTTCAAACCACATAGCCCTCATTAGATTCTACTTTCCATCATTGAGCCACCTTAAATACCTCTCTAATTCTCTTCAAGACTCCATATTTATATATACATACAACTCTTTTTCTTCTTTTTTTTCTTGTTATCTCTTGCAATTTTTTTTTAAAAATTTTTCTTTTGGAGCTTGAGTAGTTTCACAGCTTGAGGTATACTCTCATACACTCACTGCACAACCTTGCCAATTTCCAGCTTGACACCACAACCCCAACTTAGTCTTTTAGCCTCATTCTCAATGTTCAAGGAAGGACGGGTTCGAAAAATGGAATTATTTAATAAAAGGGGAAAGGATGCTAATGTGGTAGCCAAAGAAAAGGTTAAAGGCTCAAATGGGGTGACTAGTGATGCTATCTGTACAATGGGTAGCTTGAAACACTAACTGGTTTTCCAAAATAACAATGACTACCTAAGGTCATTTCTCCAACCAAATGTAATTATCATAAGCATCGAAAAAATATTGGGCAAGTATTTACACAAAGACTCACACGCATGGCACACGAACTGTTTGGCTCAACGTTTGGCTCAACATAGTTTTTACCCCTAGAGTCAACACTTGGCAACTCGAAGCTTTCATCATATTTACATATATAACTCTAGGTAGACATAGAGTGAAAGAACGAGCCTCAAGCTCACACATTTGATCTCTTTTTTATATGGAAGGGTATAGGCTATTTACAAGAACACGTGCTTGAAACTAGACAATTACACAAAATCGATAAAAATGATTCATTCTACTGCCCTGGTTCTACTATTATACCCTTGGAAAAGAACCCGACGAAGAAAAACCAATGGGGATTCATTGCTAATTACCAAAGATGAACTCAATACGGTCTACTTATTTTTGTTTTTTTTCTTTTTATATACAAAGATAACCTATGTACTAAAACCACAAAACACAAATATATACAGAATCACAACACAAGTATATATAGAAGTGTACTAAAACCACGAAGCACAAATTTATACAGAAGTTTGCTTATATAGCCCAAAAACATGTACAATACTTTAATTCACCCAATTAGTTTATACAAGACTATCCCAACCCCAAATGAAAAACATGCATTATCCCAATGCAAAAGAATGTAAAACAGAGTTTAGGGGCTCCCTGAGGCGCACTAAGTGCTATGGAAGTGAGAAATCGGCTGAATGATGGTGAGGTCACCCTCTGATGCTGATGTTGGGACCAATTAGATCTTGGCCTGAGGAGTAACCTCCGCTGATGGAGGAGAGATCTCTGGCTGACCGGACACTGGAGCTGGGGCCTGAGAGCTGCTAGCCTCGCCCGCTGTTGGCTGAGTGGTTGATGGATCTGCTGGGGCGACCATGTCTGCTAGCGAGTATGCTATCGCCTCCTGAAAGTGCTACTTGTTCCTCATCATATACTGTAGGGACAATAGTCTACTTACCCTTCTCCTGATGCCCCTTATCCTCCCCTTTTCCTTTATGCCTCAAATTGTAGGTCAACTGAGGGCAAGGTTTTCTCCTCATCAGACTAGGAGGGACGTGCAATAGTAGGGTCCGATCGTGAACGTTTCGCTTGTTGTGTTTGACGACAGGTGGGGGCCCTCTTTTCAGAGGAGGCTGTATGTTTCTTGGGATCCATATATGCACAGAAATAAAATGTGAACAACATAGTAGGCAATTATAGAAAAAGTACATAAATACCAGGTGTGAGACAGGTTATGCAGTCGCATAACCACTATGCGGGCCGCAAACTTATCACAAAATCTCTTTATTGTGAGCATGTGATTTTTGCCCTATATATGAATTATTCCCCTAAAATTCAAAAAAAATTAGATTTTTCATTATTTCTACAATTTGTTGTGAATTTTGTGTTAATTGTTTGCATTTTATTTGTGCATGATAATTCATATAAAAAGAAAATACAAAAATATGCATTTGCATTTAATTTTTATATTTTTAGGATCAATTATGATTTAGTTTGTTCTAGAAAAAAAATGAAAATCACAAAATAGTTTATTTTTGTATTTTAATTGTTTTAATTGTGAATTTGTGGCAAAATAGGTTTTAAATAATTTTAGAATTTAATTAGTTTAGATTTGGAATATTAGGTCTTTATTTTAATTTTTTGCACTCTTATAAAATTAGGAAAAAATAAACAGAAATACAAAAAATGGGAAAAACAAACAATTGAATAAGAAAATAGAAAAAGAGAAAACAAGCTAAAATGGGGTCTTAATAAAAACCCAATTCAGGGCTGCCCTAATTGGTCCAATTTCAATGGCCCATAATAAATTAAACTATCCCAGGCCCAACCATGCCCCACCCGGCCTGCCCCTTTTACAACCAAACGACACCGTTTTGTTTACGGTGATCTCAGCCGTTGATTCCGTCAAATCCAACGGACCACAAGCTTCATATGCATAAATATAAAAGGGTCGGATATTTTTATTAAATTAATAGACCAATCTGGTCTTCCTCATACCAAAACGCACCCCACCGTTCTTCGCCATGGTTCCGCCGTCCTCCGCCGTCCGCCGCCAGTCGGAAATCGCTGCCGGTGGCGGCGGAGCTCCAAATGACCCAAAATTTTCACCACATAATCATCTCTCCCCCCTTTTCCATCCCCATGCTCGAAGGCCTTCGAATCACAGCCAATCTCGTTGAATCTGCCATCAAAGATTTTTCGGCCAAGTCACGAGTTGGCCCAAATAAACCCAAAATCATACCAAGCGATCGTCTTCCCTCCCTCATTGCTATTTCACGCTCAGAATCCCTCGAATCCAAATAGACGGTCTTGAATTGAGGATCGAATATTTTTAGAATAGCGACCTGTTTTGAAGCTTCAGGAACTCGATTGATTTGATTAATGTTATAAGATTACTTTGACAAAAATAAACTTATAACATTAATTGAAACTCGATTCCAAAAATCAGTTGGTTTGAAGACTAATTCCAGTAAATTTTTTTTTCCTATTTCTTTTCTTTAGTTTTTGGCTTAATTCGTTGCCGGTCTATTCAATCGAGGATAGTTTTAGTTTCCAGTCTAGGTTAGCATCCTTTCGTCTTTTTGATTGTTATAAATGTTTAGGTTAATTTTCATTTCTTTGTTTAAATTCTGATTCAATTTTGATTTTTGTTAGTTTAAATGCTCAATTGTTAATCGGTTCAATTAGTCGTTAGTTTAATTAGGTTTCTCTTTTGTTCTGTTCACGAGGAGTTGGATTTGGAATTTGGATTGGAATTGTTTTCAGTTATTAGTTTGATTAATTGGCCATTCAATATTAGTGTTAATTGGTGTAGTGTTAATTGGTTGTTTGGGTATAGCTGAGGAGTTTATTTGTTGGGTAGTTTTAGTTAGACCTTAGCTAAGAGTAAAGAGGTTTGGTAGAATCAACTGAGGTTAGTAATTTTAGGAGGTGTGACAACTCTGGCGACTCTGCTGGGGAATGGAACCCAGAATTCCGGTTCAGGGTTCAAAGAATTCGAGCTTAGTATAATTATTGTATTTGGCTTTATCTAATTTTCTACATGTTCCATGCTATATGTGCTAAATGTTTTACCACATTGATATTTGTTGAAATTGTATATAAAAACTGCTGTGAATCCCTTCCTCTCTCTGAGTCTTCTACATCATGGAGAAGGTTGCACTTTGTGTAGCTTCTCTTCTGTTTAGAGTCTTTCCCAATTTAGAACGAGGTTGGATAAGTTGCTTAGCCGGCGAAGCTTCTGTATCCCCGGTACGCTGCCTCCCCCTCGGCTCGAGTTGTCCGCTCGGGTAAGAAAGGTCTAGAATAATAAACCTAGGGTTTAAACCTAGAAGAACAAAAACTCATGCCAGATCCCTAGTAGGATGTTTGTTTACTTCATATTCATTTGACTTAGGGGACTCAACACAGGGGTTGGGTCCGTCTAGGACAGGTGACCTGAAACAAAATGACCATCCTGATGCATCTTACGTGCTACTTGCGTATTTATTTGCTCGGCTTTGCATGTTGACCGGTTTGTCTAAATGAATGGAAATTGAGAAAAATAGCAGTGTCAAAAGTGAGGGTAACCATTTATTGTGAAAAACCCAATGACCAAATAGTACCGAAATACTGCCGGATTTTTGAAAAACAAAGAAAAATAGAAAAAAGAGAAAAATGTTCAGAAAAATAGAGAAAAAAAAATTGTTCAAAATAGTTTTGATTTTGGCAACTCTGCCCGAACTACGCTGGTTTGATTCTCACGAATGTGACATACGTAGGCAACCCTCATCGGGTCCAACCTCCCTTTTGCAAAAATAGCCCAAAAAAAAAAATTGGCAAAATTTTAATTTTTGCCATAAATAAGTCGGGTGATGTCATTCTTGTTAAAATAAGCCGAATGTCCCCAAAAGGGCGCCGGAAGGCTATTTTTGCAAGAACAGCCACCATGAGTTATTTTTAAACGGTTGGCAGGCACAGCCTTAAAATCTCCCTACCAGAAGTGCTGAAAGGTCGTATCTGCAAAACCGGGTCTCTGTGTGCTTAAATGAAAATTTCAAAAAAAAATAGTCACTTTTTCCTTTTAGGTCAAAATAAATCATTAAAATACTCCTTAGATGTCCTTGTTTTATTTTTCTTTTAAAAAAAAATAATACAAATATTGAAAAATTGAGTCCAAAAAATATTTTTTGCTCAAAAATCCAAAACGCTTTCATAAAAATTCCTCTTCCGAAAATTAAGAGGCAACTTTCAAAATCCAAAAAATATATATATTTTTCTGTCATGTTAGAAAAAGAGAAAATAAATAAAATTTCAAACAAAAATTTTTCCTTTTGTTTTCCCAAAGAAAAGGAATTTTTAGAAGTCTTTCTTTCAAAAAAAAAAATCAAAAAGTCAAAATAAAAAATATTTCCCTTTTTCTATTAAAGCATTTCTTTAAAAAAATTCCAAAAAAAAAGAGTTAGCTTATTTGCAAGAACTACGCTTGGTCTAATTCATGCGGGGTCATGATACGTAGGCAATCTACATAAGATTTGACCATAATCCTAAGAAAAATAGAGAAAAAAAAAAAAAGAAACGCGAGGGAAATAAAAGGAAAGAAAAAACAAGAGAGAAAAGAAGCACAAAGGAAGAAATAAGGCATTGAGAGAAAAATCTGGCCACAGAAAAGAAAAAGCAAAAAAAATGAGAATAAAGAAGCAGGAAAGAAAAAATGAAAGAAAACAAAACCAAAAGAGGAAGAAAAGAGGGAGGGAATAAAAAGAAAAGTCGGGATGACACATGCAACCGAAGCAAACATGTAGATATCCCTTTAACTGTATAGGTGCATCACACTCCAACGTGTAGTTACCTGTCAGTTACTTGTTTCACATTAACCGTTGTTGCTGTCATCATCCAGCTGAGTTTTAGAAATAGTGGCTGGTTTGTGGTAAGCTGGCCTCTCATCGATACTTCACCAGATCCAAAGGAAAAACAGAGATGTCATCGAAAATGACCTTGCCTGCAGTCCCCAAACCTGAAGATAGCCCAATCTCTGGGATCCCGGCCTCTGAATCCTATACAATTGAAGAAAATTGGATCCTGCGCTTACGTTTGATGGAAATGTGGGGTTCTTGGAACAACGGGAAGGAACCCCCAAGCAATATCCCTAGATTCCCGGAGTTGTTCCCAAGATCTGGAGGGGTTACTAATGTCCCCATCAGTCGCCCAAATATTCCTCTGAATCAACCTACCATGACTGCTAACTTTTTCGGAAAACCCTCTGAGGATCATCCCCAAGTGTTCCCATCTGGAATTGCTCCCAACATCTTTACAGCTCCACCATCTTTTGCAACGACCCAACCATCAATACCAAAACATGCTTTTGACCCTTCGGTCTTCACATTTTAGAATCCAGTTTTTCAGGCCGACCCTCCTCACTATTCTCAATATGCCTACTCTCGACCACCATATGAGATTGCACCGGGGTAGGACGAAACCCCTAAAGCCCCAGAGCAGGATGAAATGACAAAAAAAATGAGGAGTTTAGAGCAAAGTCTGAAAAATATGCAAGGTCTAAGCGGGCAGAAGAGTGTTTCTTACAATGATTTGTGCATGTTCCCTCAAGTGAACCTGCCTATGGGATTCAAGATGCCAAAGTTTGAAAAGTATGATGGACATGGCGATCCCATTGCTCACCTCAAAAAGGATTGTAATCAATTTCGCGAAGCTGGCGGAAAAGAAGAGTTATTAATGGCTTACTTTGGGGAAAGCTTGGTGGGTATAGCATCAGAATGGTACATGGATCAGGACATATCTCGATTGCATATCTGGGATGACCTTGCCCGAGATTTCGTTCGACAATTTTAGTACAATATAGACATCGCACCAGACAGGAACTCCTTGGAAAACCTAAAGAAAATGCCCTCAGAGAGTTTCCGCGAATATGCAATCAAATGGCGTGAACAGGCGTCAAGAGTGAAACCTCCAATGGATGAGGTTGAGATGGTCACTATCTTCCGACAGGCTCAAGAGGCAAATTATTTTCAAAACATGATGTCTGCTATGGGTAAGCCTTTTGCAGAGGCAATAAAGATCGTAGAAATGGTAGAGAACGGGCTAAAAACGGGCAGAATCTTGAGCCAGTCAGCCATAAGGGCAACCTCCCAAGCCATCCAATGCGGGTCTGGAGGAATTTCTAAGGGCAAGAAGAAGGAAGAAACAGTAATGGCGGCATCGGGTGGAAGAAGATACCGGGCTCCTAGACCCATGTTCTCAGAAAGAGCCCCTCAACACTATTACCCTCCCACATATGTGACTTATGCTCCTCCACCTTATGCAGTAATGAATGCTCAACCTTTTGTCCAACCGCAACCACAAGCTAATCGAAACCCACCTCCATTCCAAAGAAACCAGCCTCCTTACCAAAACCAACATAATCCCCGACCACCACAAAATAATTTCTGCCCTAGGGAACCACCTAGACAACCAAATTTTACCTCGATTGGTGAACCATATTCCAGTTTGTTCCTGAAGCTCGTCCAAATTAACCTATTACAACCTATTCCCCAAAACAGGCCGAATCCGGAATCTCTAGCTTATCAACAAGGTTTTCATTGTGCCTATCATTCAGGGGCTGAAGGGCACAGTACTGACAGTTGTTGGACATTGAAAAAAGTTTGTGGAGGATTTGATTGAACAAGGGAAAATAATGTTAAGGGATGAGGAAGCCCCGAATGTTACCAATAATCCCTTGCCCGCCCACAATAACGGGCCGGTAATCGGCATGATTTGTGAAGCCCGAGACTTTGACCTTGCTCTAAAAGCGATAATTGCTATTACCAATGCCGAAAGGAACCCAAGATATCTCTGAATCAAGGAAAAGAATAAAATAAGGATAAAGCTATCAACATTGAGCCTGAAGAGAGAATTGAGACAAAAGCAGAGCCGGTGATTCCTAAGCACGGGGTTCTTTATGTGCCACGAGGTTATCTAGAGAAACCACTAGTTGTGAGCACTCCGAGAAAGTGTGAAGTGAAGAAGGGTACACAGATGTATGTGCCGAAAGGGGTCTATGTGGCATGGGGGACAATCAAATCACCTCGGCTAAGTGAGCCGGTGGTTATTGGACGTGTCACACCTCCTTTTGGCATGCCCACCCCGAGGGGGTAAAGTGGGCGAGGGAGTTTTTCCAATTTAAGTGACAATATTCGAAACGGGGTTATTTCGTTTATTTCAGAGTCGCCACTTGGAATAAATTAGAGTGTCCCAAGTCACCGATTTATTTAAATCCCGAATCGAAGAAATTTTGACTTTCCAAATGAAGTCTGCGAACCGGAAACTCTAAGTAAGGAATTCTGTTGATCCGAGGGAAGGTGTTAGGCACCCCCGAATCCCGTGGTTCTAGCACGGTCGCTTAAACTATTGTAAATGGAAAAAATATCTGATTTTAATATATGTTATAACCTATGTGCTTTTAATCAATTTTAAAATTGCTTTTATTTTAAAAACTGTACCTTTAACTATTTCAAATAAAACGGGTCTAACTTTCATCTCAGGCCCGAGGCTCCTAACGAACATGCAAATCATGCATGTGCCCGGATCATTCTTCGGCCTATGCCGAGTAGGGCGACTAATCAAACCTTGATAACATTTAAATTCATGTAAAACGACCGTTGAAGTTATCTCCCGTTAACTCTTCGCGAGATGATGACGCGTCTATGACTTGTTTAAAACCAAGACTAAGGATTAAGGAGAGGATATAAGCTGAACAGAAAACTAATTGTTGTGTTTGTGAAATGCTGGTTCAAGACGGCTCCTTATTAGACGTACAAACTAGCTACCTGGGATTTTATTGCTTTTATCTAAGGTTAAATTAACAGGCTTTGAACTTTATGGCCAAATTAAAACTAATACTGTTGTCTAAAGAGAATCCGTGCTACACGAGAAGAAATATCATTCTTGTTTTACAATTCATGATAGAGGCAACTTTAAAAATTCAAAAATATGCAAAATACACATCTGTAGACAACTAACAAATGTACAGGATAAATTATTCTAAATGATGAAGCAGACGGCAGTGATCCAAATGCAATGAGCTTGATGAGCATTTATTTCATGATTCCAGTTCAACAGTCTACATCAATTGAAAGTGCGAGATTGTGTACCTGGAATTTCAAATAGCAAAAATGGAGGAGGAAAATCAGTAGGTGGTTCCCAGCAAAACAACAGCAAACAACAGCAGGCAACAGATCCCAACAAACAAAACCAATACCCCTATGCAACAGTAGTATATAGCCCCGGAAAGATCGAAATCTCAGGAAAAAGAAATCCAACCCACAGTGAACTTGCGAAAACCCAAACAGCAGGACTCCAAGACCAACCGGCAAACGAAACAGAGCTTAAATAAACCGGAGAGAAACCTTATGAGCTAAAAAACAAGGCGGACTTAAACTGAGCTAGAAGAACTGTTGAAAACTGATCCTCATACGACTTCCAAAACAAAACTGATGGTTCAACAAAATCTGAACTGAAAGTTAAAGCCTCTAAAACTGATCTTAAAGCTGTGTGTATTAGAGTGTATATTAACCTCCCTCTCTTGTTTTTCAGGATCCCCAGCTGATGGCTAAAGGAATTTCTTAAAACTGATCCGTTAGAAGAACTCTCACTGATGGTTTTAAAAAAACTCTAAAGCTGATGGTTAAAGCTCTAAAAAAATTGATGGTTCCAAAAAAAAACTCCCTTAATCTGCAAACTCCCCTCCCTTATATAACCAAACTGAAACAGCCCTGCAGCCCCTTTTTAATTGTTTTAAAAACTGATCAAACCCATATTATTCCCTCTTTTTTTCCCACTTCAGTTTGTCTAAGTATGGTCTTTCTTATTAAATACTGCTGAAGTGCAGAAACTCCTGGGATGCCCTGCTGTTTCCATATTTTAATTGTCTAAGTATGGTTTTAATTAAAATTGTTTGGAGTTCAGAAATTAAGTGGAATACTCTGTTGTCCAGTAGGTTCCACTAAACTAACCCATATGTATTGCACCCCTTTTAACCTTAAGTGAAACTGGTTTCTGACTTCCATGATCCATTGTCTAAACAGGCTGTAATTCAACTACAAAACTCCCTTTTAATCCATTTAAGCAACAATTTTGAGGGTGTATTGATGTGGAATTAATAGTCCACTCACTAAGTTCTGGATTTTCTATTGGGATTACAGCTATAACCAATTCACTTCCTAATTTACAAACACAAACAAATCAGGCTTCAATTCAACAGTGGTCCAAGATGGAAATAATCAGTATTTAGACAATACTGCCCTACTGTTCTTAAAAAAACTCTATAACTAATCGACGATGTTCGTTAAATCAATTACAACGCGTATAATCGATAACAAATAATCGATGAACAAGTTAATGATTCACAGTATTTAGGGCCAAAACAGGAAAAATACGAACTAATTATTCGATGATGTTAATCGAAGCGAATATGTATCTTATAACAAACAACAATCAAATAAACAAACAGAAACAGTGAATTGACCAAATAAAAGGCATTTGAGAGAAGAACAGAAAAATTAGTAAAAGTAGTCGAAAAGGATTGCGAATAGAAGAAAACCTCTAATCTAAACAAGACAAATACGAAAAGATGAAGATAGAAGAGAGAACAGAAATACCTTGAACGAAAATCAGGAATCGAAAAAGGAGCTTGGGCAGCTTCAAACTTGAAACCTTGGAGGCCAAACGGGCCTTGATCAAAGTGTTCTCAGTTGAGAACACCTAGATTAAGGTCTGTTGGACCTCCACTCTTTATTGAATTCAAACGGAAAACTCCACTTTAGGATTTCTAGGGCTCATACGGTGTCTTGGGGTTCAGGGGTTCTGGGTTGGATTCGAACAAAAACAAGCTTGGTAAGGTTATAAGGGAAGTTAGGTGAGGACCAGGTGTGAGTTTGGGGTTGAGTGGAGGCGGCGCCGCCATTAGATTCTTATCACGGCGGCTAGGGTTCATAACCAAAAATCGATATTCGACGGGTTCCGGGTGGATTCGAGGTTAGCTGATAGGGGGATCGGGATGGGGAGGTCATGGAGGTGCTACGGTGTTACTTTGGTGGTCGTTGGTATAGGTTGGTTTTGGCTCGAATCTTCGATTGAAGATTCGAGAAGCTCCGGCTTGATTCGAGATAAGCCATGTTTGGCATTGGAATGGGGAGGTCTCGGAGGTGCTGTGATGTAAAAATGGGGGTCATTGACCTACCGGAACCGCCGCGAGGCGATTTTCGGTAGGCGGTGGGCGGTGGTTGGATGGTGGCATTGTGAGCACTTGATTTTGCCCTATAAGAGAAATACTCCCAAAATTTCAAAATGAAACAATTTTAGTTTGCTTGCAATTGTTGTGAATTTTGTGTTATTTTTCTTGTATTATTTGCATTTATATGTGCATATTTATTTGTTTAAATAAATAAAAATATAAAAATATGTTGCATTTGTATATAAAATTCAAGTTTATAATTAGCAATAATTAAGTTTATTTTTACAAAAAAATATAAAAATCACAAAAATATGTATTTTTTGCATTTTTAGTATTTAATATCTAATTTATGCGATTTTATTTTAATTAACATTTAATTTTATGTGATAATTATTATTATGAGTTAATTAGTATTTTTAAGATTATTTTGGGTTTTATAATTTAATCTTAACATTTTTTTTATAATAAATAATTTTTTTTTAATAGGGAAGACAAATTCGGAATTGGGCCTCTTCTTAAATTTTAAATCTAGGCCCAAACCTATTCTACCCAATACAAAACCCCAAAACCCAAACCCATGACCCATAACCCAAACTCATAACCCATTTTCTAGTCTTACTATTCAAGACACAAACCCTAAACCTAAAACATAATACACATAACACAAAGCCTCCACCCAACCTTCTCTCTTCTTCTTCTTCCTCCTTCTTCCTCCTTACTCCAGCCACCCCTCCCATCGCCGCCTAGCTCTCCAGCAGCAGCAGCGAACCACCAGCGGCACCATCACCATCACCTTCATCTTCCTCACCCAAAAAACCCTAGCATGGAAGCTTCTCCTCCAATGGCTACTGCAGCCGCTATTCCAACCATCACCAACCTTCCCCTACCCCTGTCGACGACTAGCAGCAGCAGCAACCGACCACCATCGTCGAGCAGCAGCGGACTGACGTCCCCAGGCCAGCAGCAACGTGAAAAAACCATCCAGCTCGTTGCTCATCGCCATGGCTGCCGCTCGTCAGAAGCTCCGGTGTTATCCGGCGTGAAGGCGACGGCCAGCTCCTCCCCTTCCCCGACATCCCAAGTGTGTATATATATATATGTATGTATGTATATAGATAAAACCCTAGATATACATATGTATATATTATGTATATATATGTATATACGGGTATATTTTATGTATATTTATGTATATATATGTTTTGGGCAGATTTTTTTATTTATATATATATATATATATATATATATATATATATATATATATATATATATATATATATATATGTGTGTGTGTGTGTGTGTGTGTATGTGTGTGTGTGTGTGTGTGTGCATATACAAGTGTATATGTATGTATATATGCATATATGTATATATGTGTACTTTATGTATATATATTATATATATATATATATATATATATATATATATATATATATATATATATATATATATATATATATATATATATATATATACAAGTGTATATATATGTATATATATATGAATATCATTTTACGAATATTGTATGTATATATGTATATATGGGCCGGATCTATATATGTGTGTGTGTGTGTGTGTGTGTGTGTGTGTGTATTTTCGGATTTAGATAGTATATATATTTGATTTTTTTTTTTTCTCTACTTGTTGTTCATCTTTTTCTTGGTTATTTCTTCATCTTTATACTCTAATCATGTGTTTTGTTTAGTTTTAATATAGAAATGTTATAATTCAATCACTTGCATCCTTAATCTTGGTTGTGGTAGTGTTAGATTTAAATACGAATTTTAGTTGATTATTGAGTTTAGTAAATTAAATTAGTTTCATTATTTTTTGCTTAAGTCTAAATTCGGATTTGAATTGCAGAATTGAATTAGTTTGTTTGATATGTTAAGTTTAATTTAATTTAAGTTTAAGTGATTTGAAGTTACTTGTTTGTCATTGTTGTTAAATCTGAAAATTATGTATTATTAAAAATAATATTGTTCTTGGTTGTTCATCATGTTGTTTGAATTGTTGTTGAAATTGTTTAAAAATTGGTTAAAATTGCTATATTTTGGTTGTTTGATTTAGGTGAATTGGTTATAGCTGATAAGGGTATAGTAGTAAATTTTAATAATTTTAAGGGTATTTTGGTTACTAAATGGTACTCAATTATTTGAATTAAAGTATTTTGTTCATTAGTTATTTAAATATTGTTAAATTAATTATGGTGGAAGATAAAATATTTGATAGTGGAGAATAATTCTTTTCTTTAATAAAAGAGTGGGGAACAAAGTATAATGGTGTTAAAAGAATTAATTAAATATACCTAATCATGATTTGAAATAATTAAAATAAATAATAGTGGGGTGTAAAAGAATATGGTAGGGTAGAAATAGGATTATAGGATTAATTAAAAGGTATTAAAATTAGTGGGGTAATTAAATAACTAATAAGATAATTAGATAGTAGAAATTTTACTAATTGTATGTCTATATATTGAAGTTAAAAAATCTGACATTAAGGAGGGGTTGAAGAGGATTAAGAAGAAGGATTAGGAGAAAGAAAAATAGAGAGAGAGCAAGAAAAAATAGAGAGAGATTTTAGGAATGAAAAAATATTAGAAGTAAGAATCAAGAGATAAAAGAGTAAGGTAATTATCAATAGTTTTCTTTATAAAAAAAACAAAAAAAAGTTTTTAGTTTACAAAATATATTATCAAGTTTCAGTTTTTTTTAGTTACTGGTTTGTATTCCGATTCTGGGTTTATTTTGCTTCCACCGCTGTTGCTGTGTTGTGCTGTGTTGGTCAATCCTATATTCTGCTTTCTTTCAAATATCAGGTACATGATTGATTTTGTTTAAATTTAAAAAAAAATACATGTGAAGAATGAAAGTTGTGAAATTTTAATTAGCTTTTTCCTTGCTTTCTTTTATTGATTGTGTTTAAATTATTTTCCATATTAATATTCTGCCAATTTTTATCACTTTAAAATATTAAGCTTTTATAGTAATAATATTTCACTTCAATATGGTTGTTAAATAGTATAAGTATAAACATGTTATTAATATACAAGTTGTTTAGTAATAGGAATAAGTTATCTCTTTAATTAAGCGGATTAATTAAAACTGGTTAGTTCAGTAGTTAAATATTTTAATATTGTCTTTAATAGGCTAAAATTGCAAATATATAGCTAAACTTAGTTAAAATTGTGAATTTTAATTATTTGACGTGAATTAGGCATTTAGGTACGATTTGAGTTTAAATAATATTTTTTTAAAAAAATTTAACAGAACTTCAATAAAGTATAAGTAATTAAGGTTAATTATTGTTCTTTTAAATATTTGTAAAGAGTTAATTTCAATGGTTCAAGTCATATAATAATATGTGTTTAAATTAGTTGTAAAATAATTGGTTTAATTTGTATAAATATTATTTATCGATTTTGTATTTTATTTTAGTTAAATTTTAGCCATGTCTATTTCCATTAAACGTTTATTTTAATATAACAAATAATATATCACACTTTGAGCATGTAATCAATTAAGATTTTATTTTTATTGTATAGAAAATAAATCTAAATAAATAAAAATTGTAGTTATTTTTAAGTTTGTTTTAAGATGAATTTAGTTTTAAATAATTTTATTAGTTTTTTTAAATATATTACAATGCAAGACTTAATCTTGTTCTAATCAATTTCTTTTAATACTAGTTAAGAAATTTCGTATTTATAAAAAAAAAAAAATTCGAAAAAAAATAATAATTTTTTTTTTAATTCTGCTTCATTAATATTTGTCATAATTTAGATGAGTGTATTGCATACTTTTAGCTCTTAATTAATTAGGAATTTTCTTTCTTTAGAAAAACTTAAAAAAAAATAAAAATGTAGTCATTTTAGGATACCTCTAAAACAAATGAGGCGTGCCTCGCCATATCAAATGTGCAAATGCGGGGTCCTCATTTTTCTTAATTAAAAATACTTAGAAATTTGGGATTGGTCGTTTTAGTGAATTTTCACGACCTCCTCAAAAATAATAACGCGTTAGTAGCTTTAAGCGCATATTTAAAAATTGTATCTCCCTAAACTCGTGTGCACATTTATGTAACCCAAATCCAAATCTCAACAGAATCGAAATGTGTCGATAATCACGGGTACATTGATTGTGACGTGATTTGAAATGCATTTCCATGATGTTGCAATTCTTTTTATTAAAAATAATGAATAATAATATTAAAAGCGGTTAAAGGTTAAATTTTGCACATAAGTTAAAGCATGGTATAAATCAGATAAATAAGCCGAATATGACAGTTGAACGACCGTGCTAGAACCACGGAACTCGGGAATGCCTAACACCTTCTCCCGGGTTAACAGAATTCCTTATCCAGATTTTTGGGTCGCGGACTGTTAAACAGAGTTATTCTTTTCCTCGATTCGGGATTCAACTGGTGACTTGGGACACCATAAATCTCCCAAGTGGCGACTCTGAATGAAATAAATAAATCCCGTTTCGAATGTCCTTTAATTGGAAAAACTCCCTTGCTACCCTCGCGGGTAGCGCCAAAAGGAGGTGTGACAGCTCTGGCGACTCTGCTGGGGACTTTAAACCCAGAACCACTGGTTCAGGGTTAGAAATTCGAGCTTATGATAAATTGTTGTATTTTGACTTTATTATCTGATATTTTCATATTATCTATGCTTAATGTGCAAAATGATGATTTTTATCGCTTTGATATTATTTGAATTGTATATATAAACTGTGCCGAAACTTTTCTCTACTCAGCTCCGGGGATGTGCTTACTGGTTAAGACTCCCTATTCTGTTAGTGTCAATACCCTGAAATAAGAAAGAGGCCGGACAAATTACTAAGCCAGACGATCCCGCAGGTCTCCGGTACGTAGCCCCCTCCTCGACTTGAGTTGTCCGCTCGGGTACACTGTCTAGAACACATACCCAGGTTTTTAACCTAGAAAAACTTGACTTCATGCCGGATCCCTAGTAGGAGCGCTTATTTTCATCATGTTGCATTTGACTCAGGGGACTCAACACAGGGGTTGGGTCCGTCTAGGACAGGTTACCTGAAATGAAAAGACCATCCTGTTGCATCCTGTTTGTTTTACGCATTTATTTGCTTCAGACTTGCATGCTGACCGGCTTTTAAATATGGAGGAAAATGAAAAAAATGAAAAAAAAATAATAACTGTGTAGATAATAATGCTCAAGTAGTGTCGAAACTCTACATGTTTTTCTTTTAAAAGAAAAAAATATTTTTATAGTTTATTTTGTTTGCCTATAAAATAATAAGTTTTTATTCTCAAAATAGTTTGTTTTATTTGCCAATAAAAAATAATTAAAAAAAATGAAGAGTTTTATTTTTCAAAATAGTTTGTTTTACTTTCGATTGAAAAAATATATATTTTCAAAAATAATTTGCTTTATTTGTCAATACAAAAAGGTGTAATTTTATTTTCAAAAAATAGTTTATTTGTTTGTCAATAAAATGAAAAAATATAGTTTGTTAACGTTTTTAATTAAAAAAATATTCCTTTATTTATAAAAAAAAATGTGTGTTGTTATTCTTTAAAAAAAATTGTTATTTGTTTGTCAATAAAATGAAGAATGCAATAGTTCGTTTTATATGCCATTGAATTGGAAAAAGAAAAAAATAAATATATAGTCTTGTTTTCAAAAATAGCTCGTTTTGCTTGCTAATAATTTTTTTTTTTTTTAAAAAAATGGAAAAGGAAATGTCATTGTTTTCAAAAGTAGTTTGTTTTAACCGAACTACGCTGGTTTGATTCTCACCGGATGTGAGATACGTGTGCAACCTTCATCGGGTCCAACCTCCCCTTTTTGCAAAAAATAGCAAAAAAAAATATCAAATATTAATTTTTGTCGGGTGATGCCGTTCTTATCAAATATAGCCGAATGTTCCCGAAAGGGACGCCAAAAGGCTAACTTTGCATAAACAGCCACCTTTGGTCATGTTTTAAATTTTTGGTCGATTAACCCATAGCCTTAAAATCTTCGTCCTCGAGGTGCTGAAAGGCCGTGTTTGCAATATCTGATTTTTATTTTTAATTTGAAAAAAAAAATCAAAAATGTCAAAAATTTAATTTTTGTCATAAATAAGTCGGGTGATGCCGCTTTTGTCAAAAATAGCCGAATGTTCCCGAGAGGGACGCTGGAAGGCTGACTTTGCATAAACGGCCACCTTTGGTCATTTTTAGGATTTTGGTCAGTAAGCTAACGCAACCTTAAAATCTTCGCCCCCGAGGTGATGAAAGGCCGTATTTGCAAAATCGGATCTTTTATTTTAATTCGAAAAAAACAAGAAAAAAGAGTCAGTGGGCATGTGAATTCCATTTGGATTTTGGTCAAAATAAGCCAAGCCAGCTTCGACGGTGTATTAAACCGTTCTTGCCGAGATAGCCTTAGAGTATCTTTTAGTTGTCGGAAGGCTATTTTCGTAAAAGAATGGACAAGTTTGTAAAAGTGTCATAAAATAGATCCTCCCCGGCTTCAAAATTCATGAGAAATTGAGAAGAGGGCACATTTGCAAAAATAGCCATTTGGTGGAAATTGGCATAGATTCATATTGGTTGCAATTGATTACTTTACAAAATAGGTTGAGGCCATCACTCTCAAGGCGGTCACCAAGAATGTCGAATCACAGCCAATCTCGTCGAATCTTCCATCAAAGATTTTCCGGCCAAGTCACGAGTTGGCCCAAATAAACCCAAAATCATACCAGGCGACCGTCTTCCCTCCCTCATTGCTATTTCACGCTCATAATCCCTCGAATCCAAACAGGCGGGCTTGAATTGCGGATCAAATATTTTTAGAATGGCAGCCTGTTTTGAAGCTTCAGGAACTCGATTGATTTGATTAATGTTATAAGATTACTTTGACAAAAATAAACTTATAACATTAATTGAAACTCGATTCCAAAAATCAATTTGTTTGAAGGCTAATTCCAGTAAGTTTTTTTTTTTTGTTTCTTTTCTTTAGTTTTTGGCTTAATTCGTTATCGATCTATTCAATCGAGGATAGTTTTAGTTTCCATTCTAGGTTAGCATCCTTTCGTCTTTTTGATTGTTACAAATATTTAGGTTAATTTGTCTTAGGTTAATTTTCATTTCTTTGTTTAAATACTAATTCAATTTTGATTTTTGTTAGTTTAAATGCTCAATTGTTAATTGGTTCAATTAGTCGTTAGTCTAATTAGGTTTCTCTTTTGTTCTATTAACAAGGAGTTGGATTTGGAATTTGGATTGGAATTGTTTTCAATTATTAGTTTGATTAATTAGCCATTCAATATTAGTGTTAATTAGTGCAGTATTAATTTGTTGTTTGGATATAGCTGAAGAGTTCATTTGTTGGGTAGTTTTAGTTAGATCTTAGCTAAGAGTAAAGAGGTTTGGTAGAATCAACTGAGGTTAGTAATTTTAGGTGGTGTGACAGTTATGTGAAATGTTTCCCAAATACTATGTTACGACAACATCTTGGCATATAGAAGGGATATACAGTTAAAACAGATAAATGATCGATAAAATTGCAAGTAAAGATGAAATACAAAATCTAACAAAACGCTAGCCAGAATCCCTCACTTTCCCATATCCGTTCCACCACTAATAAGTATTTCCAATATCCGTGCATACACCATCAAGAGAGAAATATGAGATGGTGACCCTAGGGGGATGAATCCATTCCACACATAAGCACGACCAATTCAACGTGTTGCAAGCCCGGCATGAGCACAAGCTTAATATCATAACCCGTCCGGCGTGGTCACAGGAATAACAGTATAATTCACCCGGTGTGGTCTTATGCATAACTACACAATCTACTTGACATGGTCACAGGAATAACAACACAATCCGCCCGGTGTGGCCACATGCACAATAACACAATATGTTCAGTATGGTCACATGTATAATAACACAATCCACCCAACGTGGTCATAGACAACCAGTCCAATCACATCATACAGGAGAAAATAAATAAGTATACATGTATGAAATGAGTGAATAAAAAATCTCAGGCTCCTGAAATTGAATAAACTATATGCTAAAGTTTAGGCATGTGCGAGTGTACCGTCATAGGTAAAAAATTAGAATTTTCATCAAAGAATAACATTAATCAATTAATTGAGAGTTTAAACCCATATGTGGCCTCAAAACATGGCCCATAGAATTTATAACAATGCCACAAATGTATAGAGCATCATAGTCTAAGGTTGGACAATCAAATTATAGGATTATGAAAGCCTGAGCACCACAAGAATCATGAATAAATAACCCCAATGTCCGCATATGGGTTCATCCCTATGCATGTGTGAACCCAATAGAACGTAGCTATCACAGCAATTGAGGAAACTAGTGTCTCGATCCAGTTTAATAAGATACTTAAATTACTCGGCTACCAAGACCTTCCCCCGCGTATAAATATCTAGAAGGCTCGAATCTAGCTAAAAATAATGTAATACAATTAATATAAGCTATAGGAATTGATTCCAAACTATAAAGCTAAGATTTTCAACCGAAAATAAATTTCAATCCAAAAAGATAACATTGGCCCACATCTGGGAGTCTAACATAATTAATAAAGAACACCCATTAAACCACTAGTCCAACCATACAAAAATTATACAATTTAGATCTCAACTTGATCTTCAAATACTCAAATTATTGTTTGTAAAGTTACTACAATTTCACCATTTTTTTCGAACCTAAAACACTAATTAAATGATAAAACAATGATATATTCATATATATTAACCGAATCCGACATATAACCACTAACCCCAATAAATTCCTTGAAACTCCCTCCAAGAATCGCCTAAATTCGAGCACCCGAAGGCCAAATGTAAAATAATACTCCAACCTTCATTTTGAAATTTTATAATCTTCCTAGAAGCTCCTCTCCGTGATCGCAAAGAAAAAAATAAGAGCTGCCAAAATAACCCTTCCCGAACGTAGAACCCCAAATGTGAATGCGATAACGAGCTTGATCACGCGATCGCGAGCCTAGTCATTCTATTGCAATCTTGTTCACACGATCGCGCTGAATAATCGCGTGGCTTCCAGGCCTCCCCTCTTTCTTTCTTTACGAATGCGATATAACCTTCGCATTCGCGTAGCATAATATGCTACAATTACACTTTTATTAAATAGTATAAGGTGGTCGATGTCAAATATAATAACCCAACAAGGTTGGGGTCGAATCCCATATGGAATAGGTGTGAAAAAGTTATTCGATTAGTGTGTTACTTGACATAAGTCGTAATTCTATTTGGTTAATTGTAAAAAAAGTATGATATGATTGTGATTTGAAGAAATAACTAATTGTAATGTTGAGAATGTAATTAATTTGATTAAGTAAACCAAGGTTGTTTCCCCTTCAATGAAATATAATATTATCGGTGTTAATATGATATATTTCTAATGCATGGTTCTTTAGATATACGAATGATTCCTAAATGACTACCCAATATATTCCAATAGTTGGGTAGTATTTCCTCTTTATGATTTTTTCAAATATAAGAGAGCTGCAATTTAGAACAATCAATATTTGCCAAATAAAACCCACTTATTCCTAAGCGATTCTATTAAACAAGGTTTAAAGATTTGAGACTTTGATATTTACTTCTATCAAATTCTAACTCTCTTTCCCAAGCAAGGGAATAATTTAATGGAACTTGTTAATGTTTGCAACCAACATCAATAAATGAAAAATAAGAAACAAATATATATCAACCAACCACTATACATATATTCAATGTTAAACACCCATTAACATAATACCCATTTAGGGTCAACAACCTTAGTATTTAAAGTTAGCTACACATGCTAAAATACAAAAAGATGAGAATATTAAACACCATAAAGATTACAAAGTGCAAGATTCATCACTCAAAAGCTTCCAAAAGAGAGGAATATTAAAGACTTGGAATGTAGATCAAAACTATGACAAGCTGCCTCCACAAAAACACCAATTAATCTATTTATAGTGTGTCAAAATTCGGGACCAAAATCAGAGAAAAATACCCTTCCCAATCAATTATCCGACCACATATCTATCGCATAACAGACATTGTGTCCGCATTTGTTTTCATGGCCATCGCATCTTTAAACCCAAGTTTCCAGGCATTTGCCGCATTAAAGTTTTGCGGTCCGTATTGTAGATATTAGATCGCATTTGTCGTCGCATTTTCTATGCTCATCAACTTTTACAATGCATTTTCTGTATATTATGCAGCCCACAAACCTGTTATGCAGTCGTATAATGGACTGCATTTCTTGCATTAGATTTTGGCCAATAGACTGTTGCGGTTTGCGATTCCTTTAAGCATTATGCAATCAACATGTTGGATTTCCTGTCCGTATTTTCATATCCGAGATTGCATTTTTCTCTTTTTTTGTCCTTTTGTGGATTTTTTATTTTATTTCCATGCTCTTAAGTCCTTAAACCTCATACACTGTAAAAATATTAAAATTACATAAGTGTAAAAGATAATTGCATTTAAAACAAGCTAAAATCTAAGCAATTAGTATTAAATGTGCCTAAATTCTCCGGCGCATCACCACCCCCAACTTAAACTCTTGCTTGTCCTCAAGCAACTAAAACGACACTATCATATTCTAGACTCCATCTAAACAATATGAAACAATAGTGACCATGGATGGTGTTAGTTGTTAGTACCACAAGCATGCACTTTCGTTTACCCTTCCTGAACCATTATTATTTACAAAATAACTAATCGACTTGTGAAACTTTAAGCCTCGACCTATTTGACAAAATGTTACCTCAGCTGAGTGCTCTTGCATATGACTTAAAAAACTCTTCTATCTAACCACACAATTGATGTGCCCTAACTAGAAAGGCAGTCCCAAACTCACAATATTTACAATGACAACAAAAGGGACGAATTCACAAATAAACTCACTCTCAAAAAGAGTTTCAAGTGTTACAACATACCATACATTAGACTTGCCCTTATTTTAATTCATTGCTTCATTCTAAAAATGTTTGGTTGGAGATCCCATAAGGACTTTTTAAGCGTGTAATGTAGGTTTAGGGAAGGGTCAGATAAGCATTTGGGTAAAAGTAACTACACCCACCTTGAACACTACTCACAATTTTCTTTCTTATTGCTCTTTCCTTCTTTTCAAACCACATAGCCCTCATTAGCTTCTACTTCCCATCATTGAGCTACCTTAAATACCACACTAATTCTCTTTAAGACTCCATATTTATATATACATACAACTCTTTTTTTTTTTTTAATTGTTTTCTCTTTCAATTTTTTTTTATTTTGCTTTTGGAGCTTGAGTAGTTTCACACCTTGAGGTATACTCTCCTACACTCACTGCACAACCTTGCTAAACCACAACCCCAACTTAGGCTTTTAGCCTCATTCTCAATGACCAAGGAAGGACGGGTTCGAAAGAGGGAATTATTTCATAAAAGGGGAAAGGTTTCTAATGAGGTAGCCAAAGAAAAGATTAAAGGCTCAAATGGGGTGACTAGTGATATTATCTGTATAATGGGTAGCTTGAAACTCTAACTGGTTTTCCAAAATAACAAAGACTACCTAAGGTCATTTCTCCAACCAAATGTAATTATCATAAGCATCGAAAAACAAATTGGGCAACTATTTACACAAAGACTCACACACATGGCACACGAACTATTTGGCTCAACATAGTTTTTAGCCCTCGAGTCAACACTTGGCAACTCGAAACTTTCATCATATTTACATGTATAACTCTAGGTAGACATAGAGTGAAAGAGAAGAGCCTCAAGCTCACACATTTGATCTCTTTTTTATATGGAAGGGTATAGGCTATTTACAAGAACACATGCTTCAACCTAGACAATTACACAAAACCGGTCAAAATGATTCATTCTACTGCCCTGATTCTACTATTATATCCTTGGAAAAGCACCCGACGAAGAAAAACCTATGGGGATTCATTGCTAATTACCAAAGATGAACACGAAATGATCTACTTATTTTTGTTTTTTTTCTTTTTATATACAAAGATAACTTATGTACCAAAATCAAAAAACACAAATATTTACAGAATCACAACACAAGTATATACAGAAATGTACTAAAACCATGAAACACAAATATATACAGAAGTTTGCTTATATATCCCAAAAACATGTACAATACTTTAATTTACCCATATATTTTATACAAGGCTATCCCAACCCCTAATGAAAAGCATGCATTATCCTAATGCAAAAGAATGTAAAACAGAGTTTAGGGGCTCCCTGAGGCGCACTAAGCGCTATGGGAGTCAGAATTCGGCTGAATAATGGTGAGGTCACCCTCTGATGCTGAAGTTGGGACCGATTAGATCTTGACCTGAAGAGTAACCTCGACTGATGGAGGAGGGATCTCTGGCTGGCCCGACACTGGAGCTGGGGCTTGTGAGCTGCTAGCCTCGCCCGCTGCTGGCTGAGTTGTTGATGGATCTGCTGGGGCGACCATGTCTACTAGCACGTATGCTATCGCCTCCTGAAGTTCTACTTGTTCCTCATCCTAAACTGTAGGACAATAGTCTGCTTACCCTTCTCCCGAGGGCCCTCATCCTCCTCTTTTCCTTTTTGCCTAAGATTGTAAGTAAACTGAGGGCAAGGTCCTCTCCTCATAAGACTAGGAGGGACGTTCATTAGTAGGGTCCAATCGTTAACGTTTCGCTTGTTGTGTTTGACGACAGGTGGGGGCCCTCTTTTGGGAAGAGACTGTATGTTTCTTGGGATCCATATCTGCACAGAAATAAAATATGAGCAACATAGTAGGCAACTATAGAAAAAGCACATAAATTCCATGCATGAGACAGGTTATGCAGTCGCATAACCACTATGCGGGCAACAAACTTATCACAAAATCTCTGCCTGTTATGTGAAAAGTTTCCCAAATACTATGTTTCGACAACATCTTGGCATATAGAAGGGATATACAGTTAAATTAGATAAATGATCGAGGAAATTGCAAGTAAAGATGAAATACAAAATCTAACAAAATGCTAGCCAGACTCCCGCACTTTTCCATACAAGTGCCACCACTAATAAGTATTTCCAATATCCGTGCATACACCATCAAGAGAGAAATATGAGATGGTGACCCTAGGGGGATGGATCCATTTCACACACAAGCACGGCCTATTCAATGTGCTGCCAGCCCGGCATGAGCACAAGCTTAATATCATAACCCGTCGGGCGTGGTCACAGGAATAACAGTACAATTTGCCCAGTGTGGTCATAGGCATAACTACACAATCTACCTGATATGGTCACAGGCATAACAATACAATCCGCCCAGCGTGGCCACATGCATAATAACACAATCTATTCAGTACGGTCACATGCATAATAACACAATTCGCATGACGTGGTCACAGACAACCAGTCCAATCACATCATACAGGATAAAATAAATAAGTATACATGTATGAAACGAGTGAATAAAAAATCTCAAACTCCTGAACTGGAATAAACGACATGCTAATGTTTAGGCATGTGCGAGTGTACTATCATAGGTTAAACCAGAATTTTCATCAAAGCAAAACATTAATAAATTAATTGAGAGTTTAAACCCATATGTGGCGTCAAACATGGCCCATATAATCTACACAATGCCACAAATGTATAAAGCATCATAGTCTAAGGTTGGACAATCAAATTATAGGCTTATGAAAGCCTGAGCACCACCCGAATCATGTATAAAAACCCCAGTGTCCGCATATGGGTTCATCCCTATGCATGTGTGAACCTAATAACGCGTATGCGATGAGTTATGTGATCACATATCCATTATGCGGTTCGCATAACCGCCACATACTTAAATGTTTGGAAAATATACTTACACTATGCCATCGCAAAGTCAACCACAAAGATGGATTTGTGATAGCAGAATGGCCGCAAACTACTTGATACAAAAGCAAAGAAACTGTTTCAGTATGCAGTGACTTTGAGGTCCACATATCACGCATGTGATCACTAAGTCGCTGCATTTTATCATCTTCTTCAGGACACATAGGGTTTATTTTGTGGCAACAATACGGACCACAAATTGATTATGTTGTCCGCAAAAGTCATCGTTCTCAACTTATGAACTCAACCCTCAACAATAGCGGACCTAGATTCACTACCCAGCACTCCAAACATAACTACCTAAACAAGAACCCCCTCACAGTATGAATAGATACCGACGAGGAAAAAGAACCAAAATGACAAGAAACAAAAATAGGAGAAACACAATAAAATTTAAACTAAAATTTACAAGGATGAAATCAGGAAAGGAAAACCATGCCTGTGATGGATTAATGAGCACACTTGGGAGATGATTTCGCAGGTGTTGTCTTACGTTTTTGATTCAGTAGTCATTTTTCCTTCTCCTTCCTCATTTTTTTTGTTTTGTTTTATTTTATTTCTAATAAAAAAATTATTTTCTATTATTTTGAAAGTGTTTGAATGCTGAAGATATCCGAGGGTACTTACCTATGAGGTTTGCTATTGGTAAGTCACCACATACCTCATTATACGGTCGCATAAGTGTTATATGGTGGGTTCAGCTTGATTTGCTCGAGGACAAAATGTGGTTCACTATGCGATCTCATAATTGAAAATGCAGCTTCAAAAGTGCACCTCCTCGCTGTATTCTTACCGTCAAACTTTCCAAACAAATTGTCTGGGTTTGTGATCACAATGCGGTCTGTATAGTTAAAATGCGACTGCATATGTATAGCAAACTTCCCATGGTTACTTTTCTTCCCTTTCATACGCAATTTTACCCAGTGTTATGATCTTTTGAATCCCTTATACTCTAACATACACTTCAAATTGCTCAATTAAATTTATCTAACAAAAATAAAAATTTAAAGGACAAAAAGGGTGATACCATGCATAGGTTGCCTCCCATGAAGCGCTCGATTTAACATTGCGGCACAACGAAGTTGGAATTTCTTTGGGTTCACTCATTGGTCGGGCACATACCATCTTTGAGAGACAACTGCTCCACCAAGTGTTTTTCTCCATCTGTGCCCAAGTAATGCTTAACTCGCTGGCCATTTATTTTGAAGGTTCAGAGTCCATCCTCTTATTCTAGTTCCATAGCTACAAAAGGAGAGACATTTCCACCTTTAACAGATCGAACCATTTCAGTTTGAGCTTGCCCGGAAATTGAGCCTTCAATTGAAGAGTAAAACCAAGTCACTAGACTTGAACTCCCTTTTCAAGATCTTTTTGTCGTGGATGAACTTCATCCTTTCTTTGTACACAACTACACTTTCATATGCATGGAAACAAAATTCCTCTATTTCATTGAGTTGAGTTAACCTCAAATTTGTAGCTTTAGCCCAGTCCAAGTTCAACCTTTTTAAAGCCTATATGGCTTTGTGCTCCAGTTCTACGGGTAGATGACAAGCCTTGTCGAAGACTAACCGACAAGGAGAAGTGCCAATAGGAGTTTTTTACACCGTACAGTATGCCTACAATGCTCCATCTAGCTTCTTTGACCAATTGGTTTTGTTTGAATTAACAGTCTTTGCTAGAATGTTCGTTATCTTCCAGTTTGAAACTTCATCTTGGCCACTTGATTGGGGATGATAAGGTGTGGCCACCTTATGTTTGAAGCCATATTTCTATAGTAGCCCGGTGTTATCCTTGATACAGAAATGAGACCCACCATCACTATGAATGGCTCTAGGAGTGCCAAACCGCGCGAATATGTTTTTCTTTAAGAATGTGGTCACACTCCTTTCCTCGTTGTTTGGTAAGGAAATTGCTTCAGCTTATTTGGACACATAGTCCACAGCCACCAAGATATATTTCATCCTACAAAAGCTCACAAAGGGACCCATAAAATCAACTCCCCATACATCGAAGATCTCTATCTCCATCACAAAGTGCATTGGCATTGCATGCCTCTTGGAGATTGATCCTTGCCTTTGACATTGGTCACAAGCCTTGACATTTTGATTGGCATCATGATAAATAGACGAAAAATAATAACAAAATTCAAGCACCTTAGCTGCAGTTCGATTTCCCCTATGGTGACCCCTACCCGGTGAGTCATGGCATGCCTTTAAAATTGGCATAATCTCCTTTTCAGGAACACACCTTTGGATGATGTTATAAGCACAAACACGGAACAATAAAGGTTTTTCCCAATATTATTGCCGACAATCTCTTAAAAACATTTTCTTTTGATAGGAGTCCAATCTATCCGGAATAAGGTCACTAACCAAGTAGTTAGCAATATCAGCATACCAAGGAGAAAAAGTGCTAGATAATGCCAATATGTGTTCATCCGGGAAAGCATCGTTGATATTAAGATATTCCTTTGGTCTCCCTGCCTCTTCAAGCCTTGATAAATGATCCGCTACTTGATTGTCCATTCCCTTGCAATCCTTGACCTTGAAGTCAAATTCTTGAAATAGCAAGACCCATCAATCAACCTAGTCTTTGCATCTTTCTTTTCCATGAGATAGCGAAGAGCAGCATGGTATGTGTACACTATCACCTTTGATCCCAACAAATAAGCCCGTAATTTGTCAAAGGCATAGACATGGCAAGAAGTTCTTGCTCAGTCACCGTATGATTCATTTGCACTCCATTGAGTGTCTGGCTTGCATAATAGACCAGGTGAAGAACCTTGTTGTGACGTTGGCCAAGCGGTGCTCGAATAGCTATACCACTGGCATCACACATGATTTTGAATGGAAGAGACCAATCGGGTGTGACAATAATAGGTGTCGTGTTAAGCTTTTTCTTCAATTCCTCAAAGGCTTTGAGGCATTTCTCGTCAAACACAATTTTGAATCTTTCTCAAGGAGTTTGCACATTGGATTTGCAATCTTGGAAAATTCTTTGATGAAACACCAATAAAATCTAGCATGCCCTAAGAAACTTCGGACACCTTTAACTGAGGTAGGTGGAGGAAGCTTGGAAATGATCTCGATGTTTGCCCGGCCAACCTCTACACCACGTATCGAAATTTTATGCCCCAATACAATGCCTTCATCCACCATGAAATGGCATTTCTCCCAGCAAAACACAAGGTTGGTCTCATTATATCTCTTGAGCACTAGTCCAGGATTGTTAAGACAATGCTCAAAAGAGTCAACTACCACAAAAAAAAATGAAAACCTCTATTCAGTAGAGACAAGTGTCACACCTCCTTTTTACCAAGCTTTATCGGCTTTTACTACACCCCATGAAGGGATATAGTAATAAAGGAGTTTTTTCAATTTAAGGACAATCGAAACGGGATTCTTTTTTATTTAAGATTCAGAGTCGCCACTTGGAAGATTTATGGTGTCCCAAGTCATCGTTTTGAATCCCGAATCGAGGAAGGGTTTGACTCTGTTTAACAGTCGCGAACCAGAAATCCAAGTAAGGAATTCTGTTAACCCGGGAGAAGGTGTTAGGCACTCCCGAGTTCCGTGATTCTAGCACGGTCGCTCAACTGCCATATTTGGCTAAAATATTTGATTTTAATACATATTATCCTATTTGTGCATTAATTATCACTTTTTGTCTAATTATTTTATTTTAAGAAAGTGAACGTCGTTTAAGAAGATATTTTCGGATCACGTCTCATGAAATGCACTCGGATCTTCGATACGTTCTTATTCAACATTTTAGGATTTGGATTTGGGTTGCATGAAATGCACACCCTAGTTTATGAATGTAATTTTATTAAAATAGCGTCTAAAGAGACTAACGTGTTGTTATCTTTTGGGAAGGCCGTGAAATTTGCTAAACAGTCCGTCCCGAATATCTAAATATTTTTATTAAGTAATTAATGAGGGCCCCACAATTTGTATTTGTTTGGCGAGGATCGTCTCATTTTTATTATTAAAAGGCCAACCTAAAGCAAACTAAGATTTTCTACTCATCATTTGTCTCTAAAAGATAAATTAATTTACAATTATAAATTTGCCTCGAATTCAAGTCCGAATTCAAACAAAAGGGAAGACCCATTTAGCTTGAACTCGCTACCTAATTATAAACCCAATTTTATACTATACTTTAAACGTTTAAAAAGCCGGGTATGGAATTTTGATCCAATGTAGCCAGTCTTTGGGGCAAAGCATTTGGGCCCAGCATCAGTGTCTGGCTATTGACTGGGTATAGTCCAGCCTTGGATGCAATATGGAAATATAAATGGACTTCGAATGAAATTAAGCCACAGGGGTACTCATAGCACAAATTACAATGGCAAACATGCACTCAACGTAGAGAGAAAGTTGATTAAAAGTTTCAAGTAATGATTTATATTTTGCACTGATCAACTGATTCAATTCGTTTTTATTTGGCATGTATTTTTGACTCAAACAAAACAACTGCTATGGACTAATTATCTAAACAAAGGAAACGTGCATTGGAGCACCTGTAGCATATCGAATAAGACTCGAAATTCATGTTGAGTTCATTGATAACAGATAACACATGACAACTTTGGTTTTTGAGTTTATAAAGCCATGAATTAATTAATTGAACCCAAGCCCTTCAACAACATTCCTGCTCACGACTATCCTGATGACATTAGCTATCAAAATAAGAGAATGAGCTAGGCTGAATTGACGCTAAATTTAAACCTGTAACTAGTGAACTAAATCAGCAATTCATATATTCACATTTTTTGATTTGAATAATAGAGATTATTCTGGATCACACAGTCCAAATTTAACAATCCTTAATCCATTTTGAACTCATTCAGTCCCAATTAACAGCATAGCCAACAGTCATTATGAAATTTAATCAACAAGCATTATCCTGATTACAATCAAAATTAATACAAGTCGATCACATTAGCACAGTTTAGCCCCTCAATCACAATCCAATATCAGGTTCATATCTAGTAACATTAGGAAATTAACTAAATTATACAAAGTTACTCATTCACATGATAGAATCAAACAATAGATCTAAAGCAAAATTGCAATTCCATTTCATTTTTTTAAGCAAGGAACCTACATCGACACAAGCTCGAGTGTGTACCTGGAGAAATATGAGAAGAAAGAAAGGTCAGTTACTTTAAACAACAACAGCAACTAAACTCAGTAGTATAATGTCGCAGAAACAGGCCATGAAATGATTTTTTGAAAACCAGAAATGCGAGCAGATTCAACAGATCAATTGTTTAAACACTTGAAATGCACTCCTAGTCCTCAAATACTTCTGAGACTCTACTGGACCCCAAACCCAACTGACATTTACACTAATAAACTCCAAATTCAACTAGAACAACCATTAACCACCTGTGAATACCGTTAGAACTAAAGCCTAGAGCTGGGAGGCAGAGCACCAAATGAAAAAACTGGAAATCACTCAATAACTAATGAAGCAGTAGAAATATTTTGGTTTTCTATTTCTAAATGTTTTTGTATATTTTTTATCTTTGAATTCAAATGCTAACTTGAAAAAAAGAAAGAAGAGAGTTTTTGGTAGGAATTTTGGGGAGCTGAGGCTCTAGCCCTTCAACAAGGCATGAGAATGGCAATTTATAGGCAACAAGAGAGGGGTGAATCAGATTTTGGTTTTTTTCTTTTAGTCCTTTTTTAATTTTCAGTTTAGTCCTCCTATTTCTAACTTGTTACTCAAGTAAGTGCCCTTATTGCCTTGGCCTCTACACTAAAGTCTATTCTAGAACCTTCTATTCCCTTTACAATTTCTATACTACCCTTAACCCATTTTAATATTTACCAAATCTGTTAATTCTACCCTTTTCCATGCCCAAACTAACCTTTGCCAACTCTTAAAATTACTGCAGCCCTATCTTCTTCGACTTTTGTCCAAATTGAACCTGTTACTTCCTATTTTTCTCTGAGACTAAACTATCAGCTATAACCAATACAAACCTAAGCATTACAATCAACAGTAAACCTAACTGGGATCAACCTCAACAATTTCCAAATCATTATACGAGAATAAACCTAGCTAAACTACTGACTAGCCGTCTAACTATTGACAAGAAATCCATAAACAGGAAAATAAAATCATAAATAAAAGGAACTATCAAAATGGCCTTAATCAGAGTGAAATTAAACATTAAAACCTTAGTTAAATTTGCATGCAAATTATTATCAAGAAGTAATCAGAATCATAATAAAGTATAAAAGAAAGAAAAATAGGAAGAGAACTTACTGATGTAATGAAAGAAATTTCGACCAACCAAGGCATCAGAATTCTTTAGGATCCATGATACGTAACATCCCTCATGATATGTTTTCATTGAAAACATGCCATTAGGGATATTATGATCAGGTATCCCCAAGAATTTGGTCAATGTTCAGTGACCATTCAACTCAGTCTAGAATTCTTAGGTTCTAATGGGATTTGAGGGTTTTTGATCATGGACTAGGGATAAGGGAGGTCAGGGGAGTGTGTGGTGTAAAAATGGAGTTGTTTGGCTTGAGTGAAGCACTGGCCGGAAAACTTCAAACGGATATTTGAAGCTTTCTGAGTGGATTCGACGGGAACCACTTACGGGAAAGGGAAGAGGAAGTTGTGGTGGTCCTACGGTGTTATTTTGGTAGTTGTTGGCATAAGTTGTATTCGCCGGAATAGGGTTCCATCGAGTTCTTCTTCTACCGTATTACAATAAGCATGTTGATCTCGGACCTGTATTTGTAATGGGTCCACAT
>MU768624.1:5587-39539 GCA_026770625.1 Nicotiana glauca
AATACTTCAATTCACCAACTTCACAATTTTTCACGAATTTGCAATAATAAAATAAGCAATTATAGAAGAGAAATTAGATGTAGATTGAGAGAGATTGAGAGAGATTGATGAATTGGTGAGTAAAAATAAAAGAATGAGGGGTATTTATAGTTGAAAAATGGGAAAAGTGTAATTATATAAATTTTGGGGTTAAAATAAAATTTGGGGGCCAAATGGCTATTTTTTAAAGTGGCCAACGGATAAAATATACCCCCAACAGCTAGATTTTAAAAATCTAACCGTTGATTTTTTTTTTTTTTTTTTTTAAAAATTAAAAATTAGCCGTTAGGACCGGCCCAGGCCCGCCAGCCGGTCCCGAGCTTAGCGGTCCCAGGCTTCGTGGGCCTAACCATTGTAACCGGCCCGTCGCGGGCCTTGTGTACCATTAGGCCCAGGACCGTTAGGACCGGCCCGCCAGGACCGTTTGGCCCGTTTAGCCCGCGGGCCCGGTCTGGTCCCGGTCCAGGACCAGCCCACCATACAGCCTTATTTGGACTACTTGAAAATCTTAAAATTATTCCTACTATGTCAAAGCACTTTTAAATCTTGAAAATCTCTGGTTTTTGTTTTTTTTTTCCATAAAAATTGTCTGCAGCAAAGAGAAGACAGATGTAACGAAAAATTACAGCTAATTATATTTGTACTTATTGGCAATAATGCACAGAAAATGTAAATAATATATATATAATTCAAATTTTAGGTAGTAAGAATTTATCTTTTGCTATGGAAATACATGTCAACAGAAAAATGCAATACAATATGGAGATTGAGTATATATACCTTGGCATGTGGAACTAACACCAGCATTAGGTGAAGTAGTGGAGAATCCAGCCTGTTGCTGAATTTTGCAAGAGAAGGAAAAATAAATTATGAGGAAGGATGTGATCCAAGCTGCTTCAATAACATTAGAACTAATTTCAGCAAAATTTGACATCTGCAATGGGGAAGCAAATGAAAATCATTTACTGCCGTTGGAACTGAGAATTCATGATGATAATAATCTTGAGAAAATGAAGTTGTTGTTCAATTCATTTCTTAAAATTTAGAGTTGTCACTATTGGCATTGGATTCAGTTTCTGATGAGCCTCCGCACCAAGGGGGGACTTGGTAGCTTCATGGTTATCATCATAGTCTTTAAAAAGTAAATAAATGAGCAAACACTTGATCTATTTAACTAAAGACAAACAATAATATCTTAAACATTAACCTGTTAGGATTTTTTTATCACTTCCAAGAAACGATATCATATTTACCTTGAGATTCTCTGATGATCTACAATAAGTTTATATCTTTGCATGCCTTGAAAAGTGCAAGGTGATAGAAGAATTATTAAATGGCTTGGTCAAAACCAAGTAAAAAATGAAGTCCTTAAGGTCTTGCGTTATAAACTTTACAGAATCCAATTTGGAACTCCAAATTTTGTCCCTTTCTTTATAGAATATAGTTTTTTTCCTTTCACTGAAATAACGCTCTCACAAAATAATCTACGTGTAAACCCTAGAAGTATCAGAATTATCCAATTAAATGGACAGTTACAGAAAAAAAAATATCGAATAACACAAAAGACATATGATTAACGTCCACATTCACTTTAACAAACATAGAATTGAACGGAAAGAAATTCTTTTATAAAGAAAGGATTCACAAGTACTTTTTAATCGAGAAAAAGGTGAAAAGTGAACCACATATCTGATTGATTTTCATTCAAATGTAATCAGCTCAGTATTTAACACCTTTAATATACCAAAATAATAGAATGTCACATATTTAAAAGACAAGTCTAGCGGCTCAAATCCAATATTGGTTAATAATTTTTGTGCTAATCGACATAAAAAGAAGATTAACGCTCATACCATCTTTAAGAAGTCATCACATTGGTAAGAAATTACCAATAGATCAGACTATTAGGACATGAGATTTTTAGCAGAATGTGTACATGACTTGAGTATCCCTGCACTCATATATATGTCTTTCAAGTTGTATAGTAGATAAATAGTAGTAAGTAAAGCGACATACAAATGCAGCAGCTACTCTTTGCCTTTGAAGTAATGAAATGAATGCGTCGCCTCTCAGAGAGATTAATTGGAATTCATGGACATGTTTAGATCTTCAGAATTATCTGTTTTGGTATTCTCATTTAGGTGCTTTAGGAAACAAAGAAGTAGTACAATATCGATAGAGAGAGCTTTCAGATAAGCAAATAAGGTACGTTAAAATGGAGATTGCTTGCTCTATATGACCAAGCTTGCACCCTATATGATAGGAAGTGAATATCGAAAAGGACCATGTTTCATTCCTCAAATGACATGGAGTGCAAGAGTAATATGATCTTATTGTTTGGATTCGCCAGATTCTGCAAAACCAATAAAATATCATATAAGTGCATTCTATAATTCTACATCTATTAGTGTTTTTTGACATTGAAAGTAAATTTTGCCCAAGGTTCAGGTAATTGATGTTTACTTCATTTTTGATTACTTTAGACATCGCCTCATAGACCATAGTAAGAGCTCTGTAACTGAGGTCATCACTCATCACTCAAAAAAAAGAGCTCTATAATTCAAATTTTATAATCCCATTTAACCACAAAATAAAATGCGGGATCTCCGAACACTAAGAAGTAAAAAATATCAAGAATTAAAATATGAAAACAACATTATTTCACAAAATGGAACTTGTCTGTTTATATGCATGTACAAAATCAAGGAATAAACTATCCCCAAAAAATAGAAACACTGACACACACCAACCAAACATCCATTAACAATAAATGGATGAAACAAATCATAAAAAATAAAAATAAAAAGAAATACAGCAGGCGCCATAAACAAAGAACTAATAAAGTAAAAGAATTTTAAAATAAAATCCATAAGCGAAGCCGAGGCCAGGCACGGAGGTAGGAAACAAAACACCAAGAAGTGGAAAGTAGAAATTTTAGTTCGGTAATATACTAATATTAATGGAAAAATGAAGCAAACTCCTAGAATCAAATTATTAAAGATGAAGCATAGTTGAAGGTGTAATTTATTTTCCAATAATTAAGACTGCAGAACGGAAAAATGTGAACTTAACCTCAGAGGAACTTAGTGTTAAAATCTCTTCTTGAACTCTGCAATGCAAAATTCTTCACTGATTTGTTGGAAGCGCTGAAAAATTTAGGGCAAACAACATGCAATAACTTTGGCAGCGAAAGTCTATTAAGAAACTCAAAGAGAAGAAAAAAGATTTATTCGAGAGAGGGAAAATCTAGAGAAACAATTTTTTTATAAAATAAACGAAAGCAACTGGAAGCCAGGAGTAGTAAATAAATCAAAAGGGTGAGCACGTGTCACCAGAGGAGGAAAATTGAAGTGCTGCAATTGAAGATAGACATGTGTGCAATATAATCTATCAGGCTTTTAGTAGAATTGTTTAGTGCAGTGTTCGTCCCCCAAACTGATATTGCAATGTTCGTCCTCCAAACTGTCATTTCTAATATATAGTAATAAAGTAATTAACAACCGAGCTACTGCATCCCAGCGGATTTTTTGCAGTAGCATAATAACATCTAATTCGAATTTAAAAAAAAAAAAAAAAAAAAAAATCTAAAGGAACATAAACCACATTATAAAAACAAACAAAAACAACAGACACCTTTCCTGCATCAATTAATACTCTATCATGTTCTAAAACAAATTAAACTTGTGTGATGGCCGCCAACTCCTTCTTAAGGGCTTCTAGGCGCTCTTCAAGCATCACTCGTTTTGGAGATAGAACAGGTAGAATGAAATGCTTATCATTTCCCATTAGACCACGGCACATATGCAAGAACACATCCCCTTCAATCTTATCAACCAACTTCTGGATAGTTGATGTCATATAGATCATCATAAAATCAGCTATTCTCAATGAAACAATATCCCAATAAGTACCAACTTTTATGTAAACTTGGAAGGCTTTCCGAACAATATCACTACTATAATTTGATAAATGATCAATGTTGACCAACTCCATGCTTATATTTTTAAGCATCGTCTTTTGGGCACCTTTTGAGAGCTCCTCCATCAGCTCCTTCTCCATGGTAGATGATTGGGAAACCACTAGCTCATATTTTGGATTGAAGGTGTTGAAAACCAATCTTTCCATTTCTAAATATTTTTGTGGCCAAACAGCCACTGCATCCTTCTCTGATTCAACCAAATGCCTCACTGCTTCTTTAGGGTTCAGAATTTGAGGGCAGCTTGCACAATGACTCTCCAATACATTAAAAACCAGCTTTGAAATATAACTCCACAGTAGACCAAGAAACTCCCTTAGATGATCTGATATCTCTGTGAACCTTTTTTGCAAGAAAAAGTTCACGAAATCAATCTTTTCCTCGGTCTGCATGGCTTGAATTTCTTCCTCCAAAAATTTTTGTTGGTTTTCACGAACTTTTTTGAGCTGAATATTGTCATAGAAGCTCTTGAAATGAGCTGTTATCTTAGCAGCAGCCTCCATTTCAGAGTTTTCAGGAAACTCTCCATAATCACCCTTAAGAAGCTTGTTTAGTGAGTCATTTGTGGATTCTGAAATCCTTTTGATTTCAAGATACACTTCTTCTAGAGTATCCAAATGAGGAGGAGACTCTTCAATTGCAGCAATTGTTGCTGTAATTTCATCGTTAATTACTTTAACACTACAAGCCATTGGAATTTTGAATAAACTGTAGTTGTTACTGGAAAGAAAAGGGAGGAGAAAGTGGTTTCATGCACAGTGAATATGAAGAGAATAAGTAGATTATATAGTGGGGAATGGGCATGCTTTATCTCATTAAGCGGATAAACCAAATGGGGGTGGGGGGTGAGAGGGGTGCGGGGCAAAGCGGGTAAAGGGTGGTGGTAATGGTTTTGTACAGATAATTGGGATTTTGTCTCGATATATGAGACAAAATTGCTCAAGGGTCCTTCTGCAACCTTAGTTTAGGTTATTCAAAGGGTATAGGAAAGGGTAAATATGAAAATACAAGCAAAATATCTTGTCCATTATTACATAGGCTTTATATAGAGCCAGATTTTTTTTATTATAATGTAGTTTGGTTTTAAGTAATCTAATATTGAAAGCTCTTAATTCATATTATTAGTTAACAAGCATCATCCTCTCTTTTTTAGCTGCATTTTACAAATTAATAATTTAATTCAATTATAAGTAAAATTTGAATTGAGGACGTACATTGGGTGCAGTGGGACACGCAATCTAGTCTGGTCCATGCATCGAGTTTGGACTAAATTTGACTTAATTAACTTTTTTTAATTAACATTCATGACTAGTGTTAGTCAACGTTTATATTCCTTCATTGTCATTTGGTTTATTTTATCCCTTGCATATTCTTGCAGCTAGCTAGTGTGACAAGCCATCAACTTTTGATGTTATGGGTAAATATTGTCTTCCCTTTTATTGTTCCATTACTTCGCTAGCGTTTGACTATAAATCCCAAATTTATTTTGAAAAATTTGATTTGGGTGAAGTTTGGTTTGAAGATGAAAATGTGTTTGGACATTCGATTTCAAAACATATTTTTCAATTTTATTTTGAAAAAAAAAATGTATATAATTCCCAAGTTTTAGAAATTTGGCCCAAAATCAGCTCGATAACTTAATTTGGAATGTGAAATTTTTGATTTGGAATATGGCCAAAATATGAGCAAAATTTATGGCCAAACATGAATTTTGAAAATAAATCTCAAATTTATTTTGTCAAAACTTATGGCCAAACATGCCTTCATGTTGGCCTTTAATTTACATTGTGCTATGATTGTAAATACCATTAAAGCGAGAATACGAAGAGATGGGAGTACTATGGAATGTGCTTGTGTTTATTTCATTTGGACTGAAAATATTAATTGTACGAAATACGGAGAAAGAGTAGAGCTAGGGATGTTTATAGTTCGATTTGGATCGGTTTTCTCGAAAAAGAAATTAAACTAAGTAAATCGGTTTTTATAATATTATAACCAAACCAAAACAATTAAGTCGATTTTTTCTCGATTTGATTTATGTCGGGTTTTGTCGATTTTTCGATTTTTTCGATTATATATCAGTTTTTTTCTTAAATATACGACATACACTATCAAACACATATTTCGGGGACCACATTTTCAACGTAGCACTATCAAATCAATTGTTCTTTTAGAAATTTATTATTTACCAAGATATATTGATAATAATTGAATTAAATAGTGATGAATAACTTAAGGACTCAATTAAAAATATATTATTTTTAAGACAAAATGAATTCTTATGGTTAACAAAAGAAAACTACCAACCAAATTAGAATGTAAAGGTAAAGAACTATACTAAAAGTGCAAACTATTAACATTTACCATAAAAATTTTGAAACTTTGTATAAAAATATACATATATATATAGGTGTAATAATGAATTTGAAATAGCTAATCCTATAATCGGTTTGGTTCGATTTTTTTCGATTTTTTTTTATTAAAACCATAATCAAACCAAATTTGATCGGTTTTTAAAATTCAAAATCAAAATCAAACCAAACCAAAAAGTATTTGTTTTTTTGGTCGGTTTGGTTTAGCTTTAGATTTGATTCGATTTTTCGAGTGTTTAAGTTCTTGACCAGTTGAAAAAAATGTTAACTAACTTTTGGTGAGGCGATGATGAAGACAAAAGAAAGCTTCACTGGATATTTTTTGATAATGTACACCCTAAGTAGAGCTATTTGGGAGTCCTCAAATGGAAACGGCATGTTACAATGAATTTCGAAATAACGAAATTTTAGTGAGAAAAAGTTGAGCTTTTTATTCACATCCCGTAATTAATTAAAGTTTTATTGCAATTTATATTAACTTGGAAATGAGCCAATGACCCTAGTTATATCCCCTCTTCCTATCTTGTCTCTTATTTCAATCTTTTGCCACGTAGTCTAACGGAATGGTGGTAGGAGTATTGTTTTTGCACCATGTCTGTACTATTTTATTTACTAACAGTACTATTTATCTACAACCACATTTTTTGAATTTACCCCAATCCTACAGTAATTTCCCAAATGGACACACTGATCACTGAGTACAATTTATTTTTCTTTTGTGCGCCTCCTTTTCCAGCTATCCGCTGAAATCGCTGCCCTCGTTTTGTCAATATATCTTTTCTACCAGTACTGCTCGTCTGCTGTCGTTTTTTCATTTCTTAGGGGCAGGGATTTACGAGTCAAACCACTAATAGAAAAAAAAAAAACCGACTTATCGTATGATTTGATTGGTTTGGTGTTGGAAAATAAAAAACTAATCACTCTTGGTTTGGTTTGGTACTAACAAAAAATAAGTCAAACCGAATCTAAACCAAACTGATGTTATACATAAATAAATTTAAAAAATTTTGTACATAAAAAATAATCATTAAAATCTAATTTGTAAGAATTTTCTAAACTATTTTATAGTTTTCAATATCTTGGGATATTATTTATTTATGAGATTGTAAATTCACTATCCACTAAGTAGATTCTATCTATATAACCTAAATATCAAGCTCAAACTGAAACCCAACAAGACAAAAAATAATAAAATAGATTATTCCATAATTTTCTTTTGTTCCAATTGTAAAATCAAAAAATCCCAAATATTGAAAATCCTTCCCCCACATCACACGAGCTTCCTGCTTGTCATTTTGCTCATATAATTGATGATTATTTTAGTGTTGAGGTTTATCAAGTTCATAATGTTTTGCTCTGTCACATGTTTGTAGTCATTTTCTATTATGGAAGATTTTGGAATTATGATTTATACGAATAATTGGTATTCCTCATATATTATTAAGAAAAATAGTAATCATGCGGATAATTAGTGATTATTTGATCTTTTTTACAATAATAATATAACTAAAAAGGAAAATCGAAAAAAAAATCGAAAAATCGAAAATAAAAAGAAAAAACCGACTAAAATCAAAACCGAAAAAATCGAATTTATGTTGGTTTGATTTGATTATGAATTTAGTAAACCGACATAATTATTTTGACTTTGGTTTAATAAAAAATTGAACCAAACCGTCTCATGTACACCCCTACTTAGGGGATAATAAATCGTTGCGCCACGGCTTTTTTTTAGTACAACAGACGAGGGGGAGGGGGTTTCTGCACCTGTTACTGACCTAACCTTTCAGGAGTAATATGCAATTTCTTTTTCTTTTTTCTGTTTACTCTTGAATAGATTTACCCCCTTTTTAGTACTATGAGGGTGTTTGGATGGCTTAAAAGCTGGTTTGTGATCAAACCAGCTTTTAAGCATTTTTTTTATTTTTTTTGGAGTGTTTGATAATAAAAAAAGTTATAAATTGTTTAAAAAAAGTCAAAAACAACAAGTTAGCTAACCCCAACTTTTTTTATTTTGGCTTAAAAACGATTTTAGTTTGACCAATAAAATTACTCTCTTGCCCTTATAAGTTTTTATAATATCAAAATTACCCTCTTCTTTCCTCTTCATCTTCATTTTTATAATACCAAAGTTTTTATATTTTTATCTTTTTAATAAGAAAAAATGTTAACCACCACTTGTTTGCCAAACAAGTCAACAACTTTTTTTAAGCTTCAGCACTTTTATCCAAACATGTAACTGCTTATTTATAAAATAAGCTTCAGCATTTAAAAGCTCCAGCCACTTTTTTTAAGTCAATCCAAACGGACTCTATGTCTCTCATGTATTTATATTATTACTCCATATGTGTTTGTCCTTTGTACATGAATTTTATTGACAAAATAATGAAAAAATTTATATGAGGCAGCTAAACGGCTAATATTATAGTATGACATTACAACTTCATGTTTAACAATTACATATAAATTAAAGGTGTAAGAAATTACAAGACAGTTCCATGTGCTTCTTAATCATTAATGCAAATATATTAAACTATATTGGTGTTTGGATATAGATTTGATTGAAACTTTAAAAAAAAGTTTTTGAAGATGAGACAAATTTTTTTTAAGTTAAAATTATATTTATACATATATTTTACTTTAAAAGAATCTGGTGTTTTACAAGTAGAAAACTTCAAAACTATTCTAGAGTTGTCTTTGGGATTTGAAGATTTTATTTTCAAAAATTTGTCAAAAAACTATTTAAAGCTATAAATACATAGATATTTTTAAAAAAAAAATTGAAAAAAAATCCCAATCTGTGGCCAATTTTCTTTTTTTGGTAGTTAAAGATTTTTTTTACCGAGGAAAAAGATATGTGGCCAAATTAAACGGCTGCTAAATATCTTTAAATTAATTTGAGAATTTTGAGCTTACACCTTGTAAGTAGGAAATCATAAACTTCACCTTAGGGTTGTGCATCTGGATCGGATATCTGAAATTCGATCCGATCCATTCTATTTCGGATTTACGGATTGGATACGGATTGTGTTTTATAAAATTTCGTATTGGATTCGGATTTGTATGGTTTTAATCTGATCCGATCCGAAATCCGAAATTATATGTACCATACTATACTAAAATTTTAGGGTTAGGCTTATTCATTTTTCACACGTACCCTCACTCACTTAGATTTTTTCGCCTCTCCTCTTTAGTGAAGACTAAAGAGTCTGAAATATTCAAAGTCTCAAACTCCTGATTTTACTTTGATTTTTATGTCTCTTTCTTTCACCTCTCTTCTCTTTTCTTCTGTCTTTTATGTCTCTTTCATGTTCTATTCTTCAACTTTTGATTTTACTTTGATTTTTTTTGTTTCCGTAGATGGAAGATGAGACGGAGACACCGAATGAACTTCAAATTGTTGAAAAATTTGGTGAAAGTGATGTTTCAACTAACTCCACAACCAACAAAAGTGAATCTCAATCTTTTAGGAGATGAATAGTGTTTATTCACTCAATTTTTTGATTCTAATTGCATGATGCTTTAGGAGATGAATGGTGTTTTCTGATTTAATGGTGTTTTAGGAGATGAATGGTCATAAGTCCTAACCAACAATTTTGTAACAATCCGATCCGACAATCCGAAAAATTATCCGATCCAAAGATTAAAATTCGATCCGATCCAATGTTAATTCTGATTGGATTCGGATTGCCCTTTTCAGTATCTGAAATCCGAAATTCGAATCCGAATTCGTATCCGAAATATGCTAAATCCGATCCGATCTGATCCGTGCACAGCTCTACTTCACCTTACTCGAATAGCAGCTTAAGAAATACATCATGATACGTTTAAAGTAATTATTTTAACAATTTAAGAGAAAATAAAAGCAAGAAATTTTTTTCCTCTCTCGCTATCTTTTGATTTTAAGACATTTATAAAGTATAGGAACGAACATGTGATTTGCTTTTTCTTATTTATTATTATTATTATTGTACACTACATAAAAACTCTTTAAAAGTACATAAATAAATATGTGTACAAGAGTAGTAGATACATATGACCTTTCCCTTTTTCTATCACAGTTTAATTATTTCCTAAAAGATATTTCGTTTTCAAGCAAGGTTTCAGAATTTGATATAATTGTATACTATTAATTTCATTTTTTCACTGTATTCTAGTTTTTTCTTTACTTAAATGAAGAACGCTGTCTTTTCACCACAACTGATTCTTTTTCTTTTACAGTAATTACAAGTTCGCAACCAATTTCTGCTTTCTAACTTATCATGTATTCACCGAATTAAATTTAAATAAATCGAATTTTAAAATTTTATCGCTGTACTTTTTAGTTTCATTATGATCTCAGAAAGCATATCAATACCCGAAAAAGATTTCCTCTACATAGTCATAGATTTTGTGGATTTGCACTAAAAATTACTAGTAACTAATCCAAATCATTTGAATCAAAATTATTTTCATTTGCTATAATTGCTTAATTACATAATCAAATTAAAAAACAACTTCTTTTTGTTTATGAAGAGTGAAATATATCTATCAAACTCCCTCAAAAAATTACTTGTCCTAATACTTAAGTCACCTACTTTAACGACACCATTAACAAGGATGAGATAAAAAAGACAATGTGATTTGCGAGTGATTTTTGTGGAAAAATAAGAAAAACTTTGGAGACCTAAAGTCACTTTTCTCAAATGGTCATTGAACTATATCAATTTATCTCAAACTATCTAAATATAATTGAGTATAATTTTCGAGAATATATAATATATATTTTAAAAATATCCTTATTTGAATAATTATTTTTATCTTACGTGCATGGAATATATCTTTTACAACCTTTATTTTCTTTCATTCTAAATTTTGTAAATAAATTTTTAAATTTTTGTTGTTAATACTATAATTATTATTACTAACAAATTGTTCTAATTAATTTTTTTACCATACTAATTATTTTATTATTCCAACATTTTATATACTTAAATAATTTTTATTATTTATAGGTAAGTCCAAATTTAAATTAAAAAAGAAAAAAAATATCAATATTAAAAAGTTTAAAAATAATAAAAAGAAGATAAATGTTTATAATCTAGAGGGTAAAATAGGTATTAGGCAATCTAAATTTTGGAAAATATAGTTAAGTGACCTTCTGAATGCAATAGGCATAGTTCAGTGACTTTATTGTTACAACGAAAGAAAAGTGACTTTAGAAGATAATTTGGGAAAGTTCAATTTAATTATTGAAGTGACTTTAGAAAAGTAATATGGACTCTGCTCCTTACATATTATTTATTCCTCAATTTCAAACAAATATCTCATACAAGATATTGTATGGGGTCAAATTTGACCAACCACATCCTCAAACCAGCACGACCAATCGCTGAACATGCGTAAGTTAAGACAGAAGTGTTTAACCAAAAAATAGATTTTTAGTCAAATCTAGAATATAGAAGAATCGGGTTACTGATAATCGAAAAATAAATAAAGAAAAGAATTTATAAGTGCTCAGATATGAAAGCCTGTAAATGAAAAAATATATTCCAGTAGTGTCTTATGTCCCCGTTGATTACATGTTTCTCCTTTTATAGGCCTCTTGGAGAATCTCTGAAAATGTACGTTACATCCAAGCTATAATGAGGTCACTATGAATATTTAATGACATTAAATGCTACGTTACACAATCATCATATTGAATCCAAATATTCCTCAACGACTCCAGTACTTGTTTCTCTTGTAATGACGTATATCTTCATTCCATTATGTGTTCAGGTTCAGTGTCTTTTCATATCTCTTACATAATTGCGCTTTAAATAGGTACGGGGCTCCCGAGCCTTTTAACTCGTACCTTCTCTTTGTTCTCGTATTTCTTTTTCACCCCGTTGTCTCGTACCTCTTCTTGTCCCTCTACCTCTATTTCTTTTTATCCGCATTAGCTTAGGCTTTTTGATCCAGTCATAGCCTATAAGTAATTCCACATGTCATGCCATGCCATTACTCATTCATATATTTAATTTTTTCCAATACAAGAATGTTCTTGCAAATGATCAATGTTTGCATCAGGTTAAACCCTTCCCCCATTTATAGGGTTGGGTTGCGCCAGAATCGAAGAGACAAATTTCGAATCGGCTCGGGAAACCAAGCGCCAGAGTTCCTGTTTTATTGCCTCGAGAATACGCGCAATGATGATGCATGTGAGTTCTGACGTCACGCAAAGGGAAGGTATTGTGCTTCGATGCTCTGACAGTTATGAGTGTTGTTACCTACCTGTCACATCATGGCTTTCGGGCAAAGTCAAACTCTCCCTGAACGAGGATACTGATTTCGTCCATCGAGGACGCACCTCGCTGCGACCCCGACGAACGGAGAGACTAACTGTATGGGGTTGAATTTGACCAACCACGTCCTCAAACCAACACGACCAACCGCTGAACATGCGCAAGCTAAGACAGAAGCACGACTCAGGGGTGGAGGGACGACTCTATGTTCTCGTCGGCCCTCTATAGTACGTACTTAGCCTCTGTCCTTTAATATTTAAAGAAGGATCCTCTACTATATAAAGAGGATCCAAGCATTGCAAAAGGCAAACATTGAACATTTAACAAGCTCTCTCGTTCTCTCTCTCATCTCTCTAACATTCTCTCTCTCTCTCTCTCTCTCTCTCTCTCTCTCTCTCTCTCTCTCTCTCTCTCTCTCTCTCATACATATTATTACTTCTAAAACTGCTTATTGATAATATCCGAGGGTTTTACTATCTTCGATTACAATTTACCCCCTCTTTTTCTTTCGATTGATTTGCTCGTAAAGTGTTCGATAACTTTTGAGTCAAATAATTTGGCGCCGTCTGTGGGGATTTCGATAATCGGAATCATAGTTTACACCTAGGATACCCAAAACAACGATCACTGTACTTCAAACTCCACAGAAACTAGGAAATCGCAGAGAAAGAATCAAGGCTGAAGATGATAGCAGATGTCGCAACCAACCTCATAGGCCCCCTCAACGAAGCCGGTAGAGAAAATACCACAAATACAACACCCGGTAGTATACCGGAGGGAGAGATGTCACCCTCTTCACTCGAAAATCTGACGATTTTGCGTGAAAGAAGGGCATCTACATCTGCAGCCAAGGAAACACCCCAGTAGTCAAAAAGGTACTAGAGGAATGGTTGACAAACACTCTAAGTAGCATGCTCGAGAAACCACCCTAAGGAAATGTCAAAGATTCATATCGACGGTAGAAATCACAGCCGCCACCGGTGAGCCCATTGTTGTACGAACAAATAATGCCCACACCGATACCAATGCCAGCGATGGTGCACTCGTAACCATCCTTAAGAAAATGGAAGAAATGGAGAATGAGAATAAAGCGCTTCGTGATCAAATGAAAGAGCACCAGGAAAGGGTGGACAAAATTTCTGGCGCCCCTAAACTACTGCCGAAATGCGATGTGGGGAGGTTCTTCGAACAACCGCATAGTGAGGAAGCTGCTCTTCACCCACTCCCAAAAACCTTCAAGATGCCGCCATACTTGAAAATATATGACGGAACCACGGATCCGGAAGACCATCTGATCCATTACGTGACCGTCGTAAAAGGCAATGACCTATCAAAAGAACAAGTGTCGTCCATGCTGTTGAAAAAGTTTGGTGAAACTTTGACAAGAGGGGAGGTAACATGGTACTCTCAACTACTAGCTAGATCAATATCAACATTCGAAGAAATGGCAGACAAATTTGCCACCGCTCATGCAGGAGCAAAGAAGGCCGAATCTAGGGTCAATGACATCTTTGCCATCAGGCAAACAACGGGCGAAGGACTCAGGGACTTCCTGGCCCGATTCATTAGGGTAAGAATGGGACTACCAAACGTATCAGAATGAATGGCAGTAGCAGCTTTCCAAAACGGGCTGAACAGAGACGGATCAAAAGCAACCAAAAAGCTGCTTAGCCGACTCATGAAGTATCCCCCCACCACGTGGGAAGAGATCCATAATGCATATTGCGCCGAAGTAAGAGCAGACAAAGACGATCAGAATGGTCAAACCCACCGACTAACGTCAGTACAGTTAGAGGTAAGGAGAGAGCGATGCAACGACGAGCGACGAGAACAACCCCAACACTTAAGTAGAGAAAGGCATCAGCCTTACGTCAGAACTCCCAACCCGCCACCTGCGAGGCATCCGGATGTCGTATAGAGACATGTCGCCCCGCTTCAAAACGAAAGAGGTATGCCCCCATTATTATCTGCTCATAACTTTTGTGTCTATCCTTCAGAAATAGTGTACGCACTGGAGAAGCTGAGCATAAAGGTGCAGTGGCCGCAAAGAATGAAATCAGATCCTAGAGCAAGGAGGTCGAACATTCTATGCGAATTCCATTAGGAACGAGGACACAAGACCGAAGACTGCATACGTCTGCGATAGGAAGTAGTCAGAATGCTGAACCAAGGACACCTGAAGGAGCTGCTTAGCGATAAAGGATGGGCAAATTTTGCCAGAGGACGCGACCAGTCCAAAAGACCACCAAAACCACCTTCTCCAGCACGCACCGTACAGATGATCGTCAGCAGCGGCGATAACTCAACAATCAATCATGTAAAGTTCACCACCAAACACAAGTTGAAGTGCACAATCGCTCACGAACAATTATGATGACTTTGAACACAGTATCACCTTCGATAATTCTGATACCGACGGTTTGTCTTTTCCTCATTACGATGCTTTAGTTATAACTTTACGTATCGCTGATACTGATGTGAAAAGAATCATGGTAGACGACGGATGCAGCGCCTGTATTATCCATCCAAGAGTCCTCATGCAAAAGAGGCTCGAAGATAAGATAACATAGTGTTACATAATACTAACGGGTTTTAACAATGCAGTAGAGCGGACCTCCAGAGAGATATCATTGCCAGTGTTGGCAGAAGCAGTCCCTCTAGAAAACACATTCCACGTCATGAGTCAGGAAATGACTTACAATACCATTATATGGAGTCCTTAGATACATGCCATGCGAGTCGTTCCCTCGAGCTTCTACCAGGTAATCAAATTTCCCACCCCATGGGGGATATTCAGCATTCGAGGCGAGCTACGTACCGCCCAAGAATGCTACCGGATCTCTCAAGATTATACGCATACCAAACAGCTGAAAGGAGCAAGTGCAGAGGCATTGCAATCAACCATGTCGGTTACCAAAATCAACCCGACGGAAGAAGTCATCAGAGACCCAGATGTCGTAGAAGCTTGCAAAGCGACAGTCAAGAACCTCGACTCGGTCCAGCTGGACGACACAGACAATTCAAAGAAAGCCTACATCAGGCACAACCTCTCCGACCCAAGTAAGTACCACGAATTCTTAACTAACCATGCAGATTTGTTTGACTTCTCACATTTAGATATGCAAGGAATCCCAAAAGACATCACCACTCATAAGCTGAATGTCGACCCACTCTATCTGCCCGTACGACACATAAGAAGGAAATTCAACACTGCAATCAATGAGCCGGTCAATGAAGAAGTAGACAAATTATTATCCAACGGTTCCATTAGAGAATCAGAATACCCGCAATGGGCCGCTAATGTCTTCATGGTTAAAAAGAAAAACGGGAAATGGAGAATGTGTGTGGACTTCACCGACCTGAACAAGGCATGTCCAAAAGACTCCTTCCCATTGCCCCACATCGACCAGCTGATCGACGCAACCACAAGGCACGAACTACTAAGTTTCTTGGATGCCTACTCCGGTTACAACCAGATCTTGATGGCCGAGGAGGATCAAGAGAAGACAACTTTCATTACCCACCAAGGAACATACTGTTATAAAGTGATGCCCTTCGGACTCAAAAAAGCGGGTGCAACACACCAAAGGCTGGTCACCAAGATGTTAAAGGAATAGCTTGGAAAGACAGTGGAGATTTATATCTACGACATGTTAGTAAAATCTACAAAAAATGACTATATCGACCATTTGAAAGAAGCCTTCGAGATACCGAGGCAGTACGGGATGAAGTTGAACCCAGAAAAATGCGCCTTAGGCGTGGCCTCGGGAAAATTCCTAGGTTTCCTTGTATGACAATAAGGTATCGAAGTCAACCCAGATTAGATCAAGGCCATAGACATGGTACCTCAGTTTTTGAACAGCAAAAAGTAAGTACAGAAATTGACGGGGCGAATAGCCGCCTTATCAAGATTCATCCCACGGTCCTCTGACCGGTACCATAAGTTATTTAGCGTACTGAGGAAGGATCATGGGTTACAATGGAATGGGGAGTGCATCTAGGCCCTAAGGAAACTAAAAGCATATCTATCTTCGCTACCATTACTTGTCAAAGCAAACCCGAGCGAGTGTTTGTTGTTGTATCTGGCGGTGTCTGAAGTTGCCGTCAGTGCAGTCTTGGTCCGCGAAAACAAAGGTACACAATCCCCTATTTATTATATCAGCAAAACTTTAATAGATGCTGAAACGCGGTACCCACACCTCGAGAAACTGGCTCTAGCACTGGTCGTAGCTTCACGGAATCTTAGACCTTATTTTCAATGCCACCCCATAAAGGTAATAACAACTTTCCACCCAAAAAGCATCCTGCATAAACTCGAACTCTCTGGTAGGCTCGCTTAATGGGCTATAGAGCTCAGCGAGCATGACATAACCTACCATCCAAGAATCGCCATTAAGTCGCAAGTACTTTTCGACTTTGTCACCGACTTTAGTGCGGGAATATTTCCAGAGGTGGAGTAATAGGCCTTCCGCGCTTCCGCCCACACTGACCTATGGACTCTCTACACTGACAGCGCTGCGAATGACTTGGGATCGGGACTGGGATCTTGTACTCAAACTCCCCACGGGTGAAATTATTCGCCAGTCCATACGATACCCCAAGATGGCTAACAATGAGGCCGTGTATGAGGCTGCGATTGCAGGTATGAAGATGGCCATCAAATATGGGGCCTGTCGACTCATCCTCCACTGCGACACCCAACTCGTCGTAAATCAAGTCACCGAGACTTACCAAATCAAAGAACAACGGCTACAAAAATACCAATCAGAGATCCATAAACTGATGCCTAAGTTTGACGAGTGTCGCTTCGAGAAAATCCCCAGGGTACAGAATGTAGAGGCAGATAGCTTAGCTAAACTGGCCGCGGCTACCAAGAATATCAACAAAGAAAGTGTGGTCACACTCCTCCATTTGGCCATAAACCACACCGAGGTATTCTCTTTAAATCTAACTTGGGACTGGCGCAACCAGTTGGTATCCTATCTGCAGGACGGAACACTCCCACGCGACAAAAAAGAAGCCAAGAAGCTTTGCATACAAGCCGCCCGATACAGCCTGATAAATCATGACCTCCACAAGAGAACATTTGGCGGTCCCCTCGCTAAGTGCCTCGGGCCGCATCAAACGATAAAAGTATTAGAAGAGGTGCATGAGGGCCACTGCAGCGCCTATACAGGAAACCGCACCCTCGTCTGATGCCTCATCCGTGCCAGTTACTATTGGCCTACTATGATAAAAGAGGCAACAGATTATGTCTGAAGGTTCGAACAGTGCCAAAAGTATGCCCCCATGATATACCAAGCGGGGGAGTTTCTCCACTCAGTCACCTCGCCATGGCCCTTCATAAAGTGAGGAATGGATATAATCGGCCCTCTGCAAGCAGGACGAGGAAAGGTATGCTTTTTTTTAGTTTTCCAAGTGGGTAGAAGCTCATCTACGCGAGCAGGAAGTCATCGCCTTTATATGGAAAAACATCATATGCCGTTTCGGCATCTCTAAAAAAATTAGCTGTGACAATGGCCCCCAGCTCATCGGTAGGAAGACGATTGAGTTCTTCGAGAAATGGCACATCAAGCGGATACTCTCTACTCTATATCATCCCGCCGCCAATGGCCAAGCCGAATATTCCAACAAGACGATATTGAACATATTGAAAAAGAAGATCGAGGAAGCTAAAGTGTTATGGCCGGAATTACTACCTGAAGTATTATGGGCATACCGGACCATGCCCAAATCCAGCACAGGCGAAATGTCGTACTCACTGGTCTACGGATTCGATGTAGTTATACCCGTCGAAATCGGGGAACCAAGCCTAAGATATTCCCATTCCAGCGAAGCAGACAACGACGAAAGCAGATTGCAAGATCTAGACGAAGCCGAAGAACGAAGAGACATGGCCTATATAAGAATGATAGCCCAAAAACAGCAGGAAGAAAGATATTACAACAAGAAAGCCAAAGTAAGATCGCTCAAAGCGGGCGATTACGTCCTCAAATCCAAAACATTGGCATCAAAAGACCCGAATGACGGAAAATTGGGAACCAACTGGGACGGACGATACAAAATCACAACAGCGGCGAACAAAGGAGCATTCCAATTAGAAACAATGGAGGGAAAGACACTCCGAAATAATTGGAACGTCGCCCACCTCAAACACTTCCACTTCTGAAAAGGCATCTCCTTAGTCGTACTCTTTTTCCTTGCTCCGAGTTTTGTCCTAATTGGGTTTTCTCGGAGGAGTTTTTAATGAGGTGGCGAAGGGGATACCCGGTTGTATCAGGGCGCAGATTCATCACATCGACCAGTCGAAATGGCCTCCAGGCCAATAAAATAAAGGGACTACACTAATTACTTACCATTGTATGAACAGAACATATACATTGTATAAAAGAATTTCTCCATTGTATGAGCAGAATTTCTCCATTGTATGAACAGAATTTCTCTATTGTGTGAACAAAATTTCTCCATTGTATAAACAGAATCTCTCCATTAAATGAACAGAAATCTCCACTGCACAAATGAAAGTAATCTCCATTCTACGAACATGTATCCACTAAGAGAACACCCTAATAGCCAAGGCCATCGACCTCGTTCGACTACGACGGATAACACTTCGATGACAGTCGAAGAAGCATCCTAATGGCCAAGGCCATCGACCTCGTTCGACTACAACGGATAACACTTTGACGACAGCCAAAGCAACATCCTAATGGCCAAGGCCATCGACCTCGTTCGACTACGACGGATAACACTTCGACGACAGTCAAAGCAACATCCTAATGGCCAAGGCCATCGACCGTATTTGACTACGATGGATAACACTTCAATTACAGTCGAAGCAACATCCTAATGGCCAAGGCCATCGACCGCGTTCGACTACGACGAATAACACTTTGATGACAGTCGAAGCAACATCCTAATGGACAAGGCCATCGACCTCGTTCGACTACGATGGATAACACTTCGACGATAGTCGAAGCAACATCCTAGTGGCCAAGGCCATCAACCTCGTTCGAATACGACAAACAACACTTTGATGACAGTCGAAGAAACATCCTAGTGGCCAAGGCCATCGACCTCGTTCAACTATGACGGATAACACTTCGACAACAGTCAAAGCAGTATCCTAATGGCCAAGGCCATCGACCTCTTTCGACTACAACGGATAACACTTCGACGACCGTCGAAGCAGCATCCTAATGGCCAAGGCCATCGATCTCGTTCGACTACGATGGATAACACTTTCATGACAGACGAAGAAACATCCTAGTGGCCAAGTCCATCGATCTCATTCGACTACGACGGATAATACTTCGATGAAAGTCAAAGCAATATCCTAATGGCTAAGTCCGTCGACATCGGGTCGACCTCGCTCAAACCACGACGTTGTTTTCAACAGCCAACATACACTACCTCTACGGAGGCTAAGTACCAAAAAAAGAAAGATAAACCCAAGGAGGAAAAACAACAAGCAGAAAAGCAACAAAAATTAAGTTTATATCAGAACAAAAAATATATTTACATTTCGACACGAGCGGTTCCCATTATACTCTACAAAATAAAATATGTACAAGTTCATGGCTGCTCGTCGTCCTGCCCATAGTCCTCTAGGCGATAAACATCATTATACAGTCCGAGTCAAGCCGATCGACATCCTCAAAAGTGCAACCCTCTCCATCAAGGGAGTCGGGATAGTAACCGCACGCTTCACGAGCAGAGTGAGCTTCGTGCCATCGCGACTGAACTTCCTCCCCCATCGCTCGGCCCTTGGAATGAAGCTTTCTATATACGTCAAGTTTGGCCTCTGTAAAAATCCATATCTAATGCGCGCTACGGTGCGTACTCTGGCCAGATGTGGGACGAGATGAGGAGGGCTTAGAAGCTCGAGCCACGTCTTACGACCTTAGGGGAGGACCTGCCTAAGAACATTGATTTCTGCCATCTTGGCTTCAAGCTCAGCGGTCAAGTCCGCTACTCTCCGTTGGATAAACTCGCATAATATATCACGAGCATCCGAGGCAGCATCGGACCGCTTGAAAGAAGGGACAGTCGCCCTCTTCCTAGGAGCACTTGGTCATGTCATCATAGAAATGGACAAGTTAGTAAAACCCGCCAAAACTCGTAAAAGAAATCAGAAATCTACCTGAAGAGGTAGCGGGTCCATAACACTACATGAAGGCAGGCCACATACGGGTCTCCTCCGCATAAGGTAGTAAGTCGGAAACCCACCTCCTGAGACTGGTGACGAGCCAGGGCGGATGAGCCATGGCTGCAATAAAAAAATAGGAGGGGGGTAGGGGGTAGAACCACAATGATCACAGGTAACGAAGAACTCAATAAGTTGTAATACTCACGCTTCGAATTCGATTTTCTCTGGAAACCCGGCAGGGTTAGAGACCAAGTGTTCGGTCCTGATGTAGAAATACTTACGCTAGAACCAGCGACTAGCTCAGTCATCGGTTTGGACCACCAGCCCCTTTGTACCACGGCTCCTCAAGTGTAGCATGGTCCCTCTCATGTAACCAGCACTGAACAATTGTAAAAGATGATGGATAGAGACCTCACACCCGACCAGTTCCGCGTACTTGGTTAGTAACCGAAGTACTTTTAGGCTATATGGTGTAAGCTAAGTCGGGCATACGCTATAAAAATGGCAGAGCTCTTCCGCCAAAGGGAAGATAGAGAGGCCATAGCCAATCAAAAAGGGATATTCATAAAAGGTACAGTATCCCAGCCTGTGGACATCTACATGATCCTCCCCCGCTGGAACCATCTCCACACAAGCTAAAATGCTGTACCTCATGCGGAGATCATCTAAATTATCTTGCAGCAACTCAGAACATTCAGAAGGCGGCACGGGAGCATCTTTAATAAAATCATTTCGGGATAAGAGATGTTTTGGTAACGGTGCTTCCACTGTGAGAGGGCTAATATCTTCTTATCCCCCTTCCTCGTCGCCATCTGAAGGAGGCGGTACTTTTGATGGGGTAGCTTTCGGGACCTTATCATCTCGTCGAGATGTAGGCATAATTTAGTTTGAAGAGAGAATTGTACGCGGTACAACGGAGAAGAAAGGAATTTTCGACCAAAGGAAAAATGTTGAAAAACGAGAACAGATGGTGAAGGGTTGGAATGTTCTTGCAAATGATCAATGTTTGCATCAGGTTAAACCCTTCCCCCATTTATAGGGTTGGGTTGTGCCAGAATCGAAGAGATAAATTTCGAATCGGCTCGGGAAACCAAGCGCCAGAGTTTCTGTTTTCATTGCCTCGAGAATACGCGCAATAATGATGCATGTGAGTTCTGACGTCACGCAAAGGGAAGGTATTGTGCTTCGATGCTCTGACAGTTATGAGTGTTGTTACCTACCTGTCACATCATGGCTTTCGGACAAAGTCAAACTCTCCCTGAACGAGGACACTAATTTCGTCCATCGAGGACGCACCTCGCTGCGACCCCGACGAACGGAGGGACTAACTGTATGGGGTTGAATTTGACCAACCACGTCCTCAAACCAAAACGACCAACCGCTGAACATGCGCAAGCTAAGACAGAAGCACGACTCAGGGGTAGTGGGAGGGACGACTCTATGTTCTCGTCGGCCCTCTATAGTATGTACTTAGACTCTGTCCTTTAATATTTAAAGAAGGATCCCCTACTATATAAAGAGGATCCAAGCATTGTAAAAGGCAGACATTGAATATTTAACAAGCTCTCTTGTTCTCTCTCTCATCTCTGTAACATTCTGTCTCTCTTCTCTCTCTCTCATGCATATTATTACTGCTAAAACTGCTTATTGATAATATCCGAGGGTCTTACTATCTTCGATTACGATTTATCCTTTCATTTTCTTTCGATTGGTTTACTTGGAAAGTGTTCTATAACTTTTGAGTCAAACGGACATAATTCCATCAAAGTAATCTACGAACAAGTTGTCATATTATTAGATTAACTACGTGATCTTTTTAATAATGAAACTATCATATATTGTTGGAGTATAAAACCTAAACCCCACACACTTATTCTTGGTAGTGGAAACAAATAAGATACCATTAATGAGCGCACTTTTTTGGAAAATAATCGTAATTATAATAGCATCGTAAAACACATGAAATTCTACACATGCAAGATAAAATAATAGCTTTAATTTGTAAGTTGACTTGATCTTGCACAAGATTTAGTGGGCGCTTGGAAATAGGAATTGTAAAATTTCAGGAAAAAAAATGAAAATAATTTCAAGTGAAAATAGTATTTGAAAATTGAATTTGTGTTTGGACTTGAATACAAATTTGGGTTGTTTTTTAATTTTGTGAGTGACTCGTAACGAAAATTTTGAAAAATAGTTTTTGAAGTTTTCAAATTTTCGAAAATTTACAAATTCATCTTCAAGTGAAAAATTGAAAATTTTATGGTCAAACACTGATTTCAGGAAAATTAAAATCGAAAAAAATGAAAAACATTTTATGGCCAAACAAGCCTTATTCCAAAAAACTGAATAACCCCTGTATGTGTATTATTACATTATAAGTAACCACATTGTGTGTACCATCAAGGATGTGGTGCAGCGAATGGGGTTGCTCTTCCCTTAATCATAGGTCTCGAGTTCGAATGTTAGAATGTTGAATTACTCTGAATTTGAGCTAAATCTAACATGCAATGATCAATGTAGGCTTATGAACTAGAGAGAGAAACTAGAGAGATGGAGGAGGGAAATTTCATTTCTTTCTAGGTTCATTAGAATTAAAGAAGGATACAGACATTTGGAGGAGGTGCACTGTTATTACCAACACATGTGCACCTCTTCACTAACTAACAACTTTAACTGCCTAAAGTTTATACAATTACATTTTGGTCCACATTACTCTTCTAATCTCAATACTCCTCATCAAGCTGGAGGGTGGAATATATCTAACACTCCTACCTTGGACACCAAAAGATGATGTTGTGCCACACCTAGAGTCTTAGTCATTACATCAGCAATCTGATCTTTGGTGGAAATATACTTAGTTGCTATCAAACCTCCCTTTATCTTCTCCCTCACAAAATGACAATCAAATTCAATATGTTTAGTCCTTTCGTGGTAGATAGGATTTGCTGCTATCTGTACAGCTGCCTTGCTATCACGGAATAACTTCAAAGGTTCTTCTACCTCTATGTTCAATTCTTTCATCAACCCAACTAACAAGACTATCTCAGCAGTAACAGCAACCATACTTCTGTATTCTTCTTTTGCAGAACTTTTGCTAATTGTTTGATGCTTTTTTGATTTTCAAGATACCAATGACTCTCCTAGTTGAATTATATAACCAGTCAAACACATTCTTGTATTTGGACATGCTGCCCAATCAGAATCACAATATGCAGTTATTTGTGTGACTCTCCCTTTCTTGGGAAAAACTCCCATCCCAGATGATTTCTTTATGTACCTTACAATCCTCATAGCAGCATCTAAGTGAGATTGTTTTGGATGTTGCATGAATTGACTCAATAACTGCACAACAAAACAAATATCTGGTCTAGTTATTGTCAAGTAAATCAGCTTCCCAATCAACCTCTGATAGCTTCCAATATCCTCCAGTTCATTATCTCATGTGTGCTGCATATGTCTGTCATAGTCTGTTGTAGTCAGCTTTAAGTTTTGTTCTAGAGGTGAACTTGTTGGCTTTGCTCCACTTAGGCCATCTTCTGAAATAAGTTCAAGATCATATTTCCTTTGGTTAAGAAGTATTCCCTTGTCAAACCTCATCATCTCTATTCCTAGGAAATATTTGAGTTCACTCAGGTCTTTCATTTTGAAATTCTTATGCTAGGTACCCTTTGCCTCATATACCAGATCATTTTTGCTCCTGTGATTAGTATATCATCGACATACACAAGAATTATCACACTGTTCCTTCCATCTCCCCTTTTGTGAACAGGGAATGATCATAGGCACTTTGAGAGTATACAACATTGAGAAATGCATTAGACAACTTGATATTTCATTGTCTTGATGCCTACTTCAATCCATATAGTGATTTCAGTAACTTCTATACTTTGGACTCCCCCTGCCTATGAAATCCCTATGGCATGTCCATGTAGACATCTTCTATAAGGTCACCTTGCAAGAATGTATTGTTGACATCCATTTGATAGAGGTTCCATCCATCAGAGGCTGCTAAACTAATGACAGTCCTGACTGTAACCATCTTGGCAACATGAAAGAATGTCTCATGATAATCTAGACCTTCCTGTTATGTGTATCCCTTTGTAACCAATCTATTTTTGAATCTGTCTATCTCCCCCGTTAGCTTTACATTTTATCTTGTAAACCCATTTTGATCCTATTGGTTTCTTTCCTGACGGAAAGTCAACTATCTCCCATGTATTATTTTCCTCAAGAGCGTATATCTCTTATTTCATGGCATCAACCCATATGTCATCTTCTGATGCTTCTCTAAATGAAAAAGGTTCAATACTGTTGAAGAATTCTGTCAACTAAGAATAATAATGAGCTGGTAGATGCTCATATTGAAATAATTAGTTATAGAGTGAGTAAGACCCTGGCAGGAGTCCAACCAATGACATAATCCTTGTGCTATATAGGAGGCTTAACTCATCTAGTAGACCTCCCTACAGCTACAGACTCTGAACTTGTGACAGGTTGTTCGTGTAATTCTTCAAGCATAGGCACTTCAACTGATGAGGCTCCATTTTCCATTTTTGATTCTAACTCTAAACTTGCTTCATTTTCCACCCAAGCATCTAAATCATGACCAATGTTATCTGTTGTAGTTGTATGACTATTAGCACCTGCTATTGTGTCGGTGTTTTCTTCTTCAACCTGGTCTAGTTCCTCACTAGGGACTGTTTCAGATTCTTCTTGAAGTGATTGACCTTCATGCACATGCTGAGTTGGTTGTACTGTACACTCAATGTGATTTATAGGTGATGAAAGGAATAGATCTTCTGGAGGCTCTCCTGATTTCTTAAAAATGAATGTTTTCTCTCTGAAGCTAACATCCCTGCTAATTAGAAAAGTCTTGGAATCTAAATCAAATATCCTATAACCTTTTTGAGTTTCTAAATATCCTATCAACACAACTCTCCTTGCTCTAGGTTACAATTTATCTCCTTTGGGCAGAATGCTTGCATAATATAGACACCCAAATACTCTCAAGTGGTCTATCTTAGGAGGCTTCCCATACAACACTTCATAAGGTGATTTACCCTTTAATACTCTAGTAGGAAATTTGTTAATAGTGTAGACTGCAGTCTTAACACAATCTCCCCAAAATTTAGTTGGTATCCCACTCTGAAACTTTTGTGGCCTGGCTACCTCTAGAATATGCCTATGCTTCCTCTCAATTAACCCATATTATTGAGGAGTATAGGGTAAACTACACTGATGAACAATGCCAAAAGAAGATAACAATTCATTACGTTTTGAATTAAAGAACTCAGTTCCATTATCAGATCTCAGAACCTTAATACTTGTTCCAAACTCATTATGTATTAGCAACAGAAATTCTCTTAGTAGAGTAATCACCTCACACTTTGATTCAGCAGGCAAATCCAAGTGTATCTACTGTAGTCATCAACTAATATAGCAAAATAATGCTTTCCATCATAAGTGGCAGTCCTATAAGGTCCCCAGACATCAATATGCACAAGCTGAAAAATGTAACTAGATGTGCTGCTACTAGTAGGAAATTTTAGTCTACTTTGCTTCGATAATGGACAAATTTGACAATCTTCTTGTACTTTCTGATTCACTTTGTTTATCATGTCTGATAAACGCTGTATTGCCATTGGTGATGAATGTCCTAACCTGTGATGCCATGGTGATGTATCTACGGATTCCTTTTGTATTGAAACTGCTGCTACTACTCTCTCCCTCTTCAGTATAGATAGACCATTGTTTTCCTTACCAATCCCCAGTACCTTGCCATTAAAACGTTACTGAAAGACAACAAAATCAGGGTAGAAGCAAGTTGAACAACACAGTTCTTTAGTCAACTTAGGCACTGAAAGCAAGGTGAGCTTAAAGTTTGGAACATGAAGAACGTTAGTAGTTCTTTGTGATGCCATTACTACTGTATCTCCTGTATGTGTAACCTCTGATGTGGAACATGTAGGAATTTGTACTCCATCATTGCTATATTTATCTATCTCCTTAATTCTTTCTATAATGTCTTTGCAAAAGGTAATATGGTATGAGGCTCTTGTAGCTACTACCCAATCATATGATTGTGCATTGGATAGTAAAGATATAGTACCTACCAGATTTCCAGAACCATCTGAACTTGAAGTATTGTCACCAGCTAAAAATTTTGTCAGCATATTCACCAACTGTTTATATTGATCTTCTGTGAAACAATTCCCCTGTTGATGCTGATTCTTCACACTCACATCCACATATATATTTCCCATATTAGCATGTGGTTTCCCTAGATTGAATTGCCCTCTATTCTTACTTTTGAAATCTGGCGGATAGCCTATGATTTTGTAACTATTCTCTTTCAAATGACCTTTGTATCCGGAATCATCACAGATCAGTCCTGGCCTCTTATTCTTAAAAGCATGTCATTTTCCTAGTAACAATATTAAAGGATATCTATTGACACCAAGTTTTCTTTGACTTTCCTCTTGAACCACTGTTGAATAGGCCTGATTAATAGTTAGCACTGGCCTCTTCAACAAAACATCACTTCTAACATGACTATAGCTTTCATTCAATCCCATTAGGAATTGTAATAGCCTTTGTCTTATTAGGTTATAAACATAAAGCCTTGATTCTTCACAACCACACGAAGGCGAGAGTGATAGTATGTCTAATTCATCCTAGAAATCCTTCAATTTTGAAAAATAGCTAGTCACAGAATCAGTACCTTGCCTTAGGGTTGCAATTTATGTCCAAAGCTGATAAATTCTGGTCAAGTCACATTTGTCAAAACTTTCCTTGAAATAATCTCATACTTTCTTCGCACTTGAAGCATACATAATACTTGGCACCAATTCTACTGAAACAATGCTCCTCAACCATGATAATACCACCATGTTGCATCTCTCCCACTGTGTTGCCAAATCTCCTCAAAATGATCTTTTAAGGCATGTTCCGTTCACAAACCCTAATTTGTTCTTCACCAGCAAAGCAACTTGCATCAATCTACTCCACAGGGCATAATTTTCTGGCCCTGCGAGTTTGAGCGAGATAATTGTAGTTCCTGGTCCATCTTAATCCTCTAGGAAGAGTGGATGATTGTGAGGAAGATTCGTGATTTTATCTTCAGCCATTGTTGTGCTCAGCTGTTCTTCGATGCTTCAAAAACTTGAGAATTACTGTCGCTCCAGCAATCGCTACTCTGATACCATGTTAGAATGTTGAATTACTATGAATTTGAGCTAAATCTAATACATGCAATGATCAATGTAAGCTTATGAACTAGAGAGAGAAGCTAGAGAGAAGGAGGAGAGGAATTTCATTACTTTCTGGGTTCATTAGAATGAAAGAAGAATACCGAGATTTGAAGGAGGTGCACTATTATAACCGACACATGTGCACCTCTTAACTAATTAACAACTTTAACTCACTAAGGTTTATACACTTACATTTTGGTCCACACTACTCTTCTAATCTAAATATCGAGCATTAAGAATGAAAAAATCCATGGTAAGCAGCTTTCACCCCTAGTGGGATCCTACACGACAGAAATCTGGATGTACTCGGGCTCCATTGCTGGTATCGAACCCGAGTGGGAAACCCAAGAAACAAAAAAAACATTATGCAATTGTAATGCCACTCACTGCATTAAACTTAAATTCTATCACATGTAGGGTTTGAAGTTATATACACCTATTAGTATAGTTTTACATGTGATTATAATTTATAATTTCCGTTTATAATAAATAATCAGTTCATGTTTAATCTAAAAATTTGACTATAATTGTATAGGATCGAATTTGACCGATCACATCTTTAAGCCAGCACGACCGACCGCTGAACATATGTGAGCACTGACAGAAGGACGACTTAGGGGTAATAGGAGAAACGACTTCATAATCTCGTCGGCCCCTCTATAGTATGTATTTTATTTCTGCCTTTTAATATTTAAATAAGGATCCCCTACTATATAAAGGGGATCTGTGCTTTGTAAATGGGATTCGATCTTTTTGGATATACAAGTTCTCTTGTTCTCTCATCTCTCTAAGACTCTCTCTCTCTCTATCTCTCGCCTTCTCTCATATACTCTTGTTGCATAAACCGACTATCAAGATCCTCCTAGGGTTTATTATTTTCGATTACGATTTACTCCTTCATCTCTTTCGATTGATTTGCTTAAAAAGTGTTTCATAACTTTTGAGTCAAACAATTTGGCGCCGTCTGTGCGGATTTCGGTAGTCGAAATCATAGTTCACACCTAGGATATCGAAAACAACAATAACTTTCCTTCATACTCCATAGAAACCAATAATGGCAGAAAAAGAAGCAAGGTTGAAGACGATAGCAGACGTCTTAAGTAACCTCATAGGCTTCCTCAACGAAGTCGGTAGAGAAAATACCGCGAATATAACACCAAGTAATGTACCAGAGGAGGAGATCTCACCCTCTTCACTCGAAGATCTAACGATCTTGCATGAAAGAGGGGCTTCTATGCATGCAGTAAAGGAAACACCCCCATTAGTCAAAAAGCTGTTAGAGTAATAGTTGACGAGCGCTCTAAGCAACATACTCGAGAAACCCCCTCAGAGAAATACCAAAGATTCGTCAACGGCAGAAATTGCTACCACCGCCGGCGAGCCTAGCATTGTACGAACGATCAGCGGCCACATCGTTACCAAATGCAAGCGATGGTGCACTCGCAACCATCCTTAAGAAAATGGAAGAAATGGAGAATGAGAATAAAGTGCTTTGTGATCAAATGAAATAGCACCAGGAAAGGGTGGACAAGATACCTGGCGCTCCTTAGCTATTGCTGAAACACGATGTGGGAAGGTTTGTCGAGCAACAGTATAGTGAGGAAGCAGCCCCTCACCCAATCCCAAAAACCTTCAAGATGCCACCGTATTTGAAAATATATGACGGGACCACGGATCCGGAACACCATCTAATCCATTATGTAACCGTTGTAAAAGGCAATGACTTATCGAAAGAACAAGTGCCATCCGTGCTGCTGAAAAAGTTTGGTGAAACTTTGACAGGAGGGGAGTTAATATGGTACTCTCAACTACCAGCTAGATCGATATCAATGTTCGAAGATATGGGAGATAAATTCGCCACCGCTCATGCAGGAGCAAAGAAGGCTGAAGCTAGGGTCAATGATATCTTTACCATCAGGAAGACAACAGGTGAAGGACTCCGGGACTTCTTTGCCCGGTTCAACCGGGTAAGAATGGGACTGCCAAATATAATAGAAGGAATGGCAGTCGTAACTTTTCAAAATGGGTTGAACAGAGACGGATCAAAAATAACCAAGAAGTTGCTCAACAGACTCATGAAGTATCCCCCCACCACATGGAAAGAGATTCATAATGCCTAATGCACCGAAGTAAGAGCGGATGATGAAGATATTAACGGTCCAACCCAAAGACTAACGTCAATACAATCAGAGGTAAGGAGAGATCGACACAACGACGGGCGACGGGAACAACTCTCACGCTTCAACAGAGAAAGGCATCATCCTTAATTGAGAACTCCTAATGCGCCTCCTCCTAACTTTACGCATTGCTGATACTAATGTAAAAAGAATCATGGTAGATGACGGAAGCGGCGCGTGTATTATCCGTCCAAGAGTTCTCACGCAAATGAGGCTCGAAGATAAGATAATATCACGTTGCATAACACTAACGGGTTTTAATAATGTAGTAGAGCAAACCTCCGGAGAGATATCATTGCCAGTCTTGGCAAGGGGAGTCACGCTGGAAACCACATTCCACGTCATGAGTCAGGAAACGGCCTACAACGCCATTATAGGGCGTCCTTAGATATACGCCATGCGAGCCGTTCCCTCAAGCATCTACCAGGTAATCAAATTTCCCACCTTATGGGGTATATTCAATATTTGAGGCGAGCCACGTACCGCCCAGGAATGCTACCGAATCGCCTAAGACTATACGCATACCAAACAGCTAAAAGGAGCAAGCGCAGAGGCATCACAATCAGCCATGTCGGGAACTAAAATCAACCCTACGGCAGAAGTCATTAGAGACCCAGATGTCGTAGAAGCTTGCAAAGAGATAGTCGAGAACCTCGACCCGGTCCAGCTGGACGACACAGACAATTCATAGAAAGCCTACATTGGGCACAACCTCTCCGACCCAAGTAAGTACCACGAATTCTTAACTAACCAGGCAGATTTGTTTTCCTTCTAACATTCAGATATGCCGGGAATCCCAAAAGACATCACCACTCATAAGCTGAACGTCGACCCACTCTATCTGCCCATACGACACATAAGAAGGAAATTCAACGCCACAATCTAGGAGGCGGTCGGTGAAGAAGTAGACAAATTATTAGCCAACAGTTCCATTAGAGAATCGTAATACCCCCAATGGGTCGCCAATGTGGTCATGGTTAAAAAGAAAAAATGGGAAATGGAGAATGTGCGTAGACTTTACTGATTCGAAGAAGGCATGCCCAAAAGACTCCTTCCCGTTGCCCCATATCGACCAGCTAATCGACGCAACAACAGGGCACGAACTGCTAAGTTTCTTGGACGCCTACACCGGCTACAACCAAATCCTAATGGCCGAAGAAGATCAAGAAAAGAAAACTTTCATCACGTACCAAGGGACGTACTACTATAAAGTGATGCCCTTCGAACTCAAAATTGCGGGAGCAACATACCAAAGGTTGGTCACTATGATTTCAGTAAAATTGGCAAAGAAGGAGGACCATATCGATCATTTGAAAGAAGCCTTTGAGATACTAAGGCAGTACAAGATGAAATTGAACCTAGAAAAATACGCCTTCGGCGTGGCCTCGGGAAAATTTCTAGGCTTTCTCGTATCAAAACGAGGTATCAAAGTCAATCCGGACCAGATCAAGGCCATCGATAGTGGTTAGATATCATTCGAACTACGACGGATACTACTTCGAGGATAGTCGAAGCAACATCCTAATGAAGGCCATCGACATCGGATTCAACCTCGTTCGAGCTATGACAGATTACTTCGACAACATTCGAAGCAACATCCTAACGGCTAAGGCCATAGATAGCGGTTCGACCTCGTTCGAACTATGATGGATACTACTTCGACGACAATCAAAGCAACACCCTAATGGTTAAGGCCATTGACAGCAGTTTGAATTCGTTTGAACTATGTTAAGATTACTTCGACGACAGTCGAAGCAACATTCTAACGGCTAAGGCCATCGACAGCGGTTCAACCTCATTCGAACTACGACGGATACTACTTCGACAACAGTCGAAACAATATCCTAATGGATAAGGCCATCGACAGCGGTTCGACCTCGTTCGAACTATGACACGATTACTTCGACGAAAGTCGAAGCAACGTCCTAACGGCTAAGGACATCGATAATGGTTCGACCTTATTTGAACTACGACGGATACTACTTCGACAACAGTCAAAGCAACATCCTAATGGCTAAGGCCATCGACAGCGGTTCGACCACGTTCGAACTACGATAGATACTACTTCGATGACAGTCGAAGCAACTTCCTAATGGCTAAGGCCATTGATATCGGGTTTGACCTCTTTCGAACAACGATAGATTACTTCGATGACAGTCGAAGCAACATCCTAATGGCTAAGGCCATCGATAGCGGTTCAAGCTCATTCGAACCATGATAAATTACTTCAACGAAAGTCGAAGCAATGTCCTAATGGCTAAGGCCATCAACGTCGAATTCGACCTCATTCGAATCACGACAGATCACTTTGACGACAGTCGAAGCAACATCTTAATGGATAAGGCCATCGACATCGGGTTCGACCTCGCTCAAACCACGACGACCTTTGTAACGAATAATAAAAGCAGCCTCTACGGAGGCTAAGCATTATAAAAAGAAAACCTCGTGAGGGAAAGGAAACAAACAGACGAAGCAATAAAAGCAAAGTTTATATTACAACATGAAATATTTATATTCGCCCCCGCGGATGGGCCCCATTACATTCCACAAAACCAAAAAATTTATATACAAGTACACAAGTTCGTAACTACTCGTCACCCCCGGGAGATAAACGCCATTATTCCAAGAACCCGAGTCGAGATGATTGACATCTCGGAAGCAGAACCCTCCCCATCGGGAGAGTCGAGATAGTACCCATATGCTTCACGAGCAGTGCGAACCTCGCTTCGCAGTGCCTCAACTTCCTTCTCCGTCGCCCGAACCTCAGTATGAATCTCTTTATACATGTCAAGTTTAGCCTCTTCATAAATCCACATCTCATGCGCAATACGATGCGTACTCTTACCAGACGAGGGACGAGATGAGGAGGGCTGAGAAAGGTGACCCACTTCCTCTGACCTTGGGGAAGCGACCTACCTTTGTATTTCCATTGCGTTACCGACATTAACACTTTGTTCTCCTCTAAGTCCATTTATTTCCGCCATCTTGGCATCCAGCCCGGAGGTAAGATCTTCCACCCTCTGCTGCATGTCGACGTTCTCCGCCACAACCCCATGACTCAGTTCGATCTCGTCATCTTTCGCCCTAAGGAGCGCCTCCAATTCGCTGTTACGGGCCACGACTTTCATCAGCTCATTTTCCGTCTCTTCCAGCTCAGCCCCCGCGCTCTAACTGGGCCTGCCTCTGCTCAAGCCCCTCACAGAACACCTAAAACTCAGGGTCCTGCTGGTAGAGGTCGACCACCGTTCGATTCTTAGAGCGATATTTTCGATACTTTTTCAGCATCATTTTGTAGATTGCCGTCCTCTTTTGCTCACGGCGTCGCCTCTCCACTTCCAAAACAAGGGTCTGAAAAGAAAAGTAGAAATAAGCACGCCGCATGTCAGTCCTATAATACGTAAAGGAAAGAATAAAGAGTACCTGTAAGGCCATGCCAGCAACCCTCCGTGACAGTTCCGCGTCGTTCACGGTGCTGAGCTTCTCTCCGGGGTGGCACATAGCAGGGTTAGGGCTGATGCAGCCTGCTCGCTGTTTAGCAGCAATTTGTAAGCCCCTGGAATCACAATGCGACGGTCGGACCCATCCGTCGTCGCCTCCATGTAGGTGTGACCACCCTTAAACTCATTTATATCTTCCTGGACGACGTTAGAGTCCGATTCCTCAACTCCCTTGTCAGGTCCTCCGACGTTAGTCGATGAGACCCCCCCCCCCCCCCCCCCCCCCCCC
>MU768624.1:40037-53962 GCA_026770625.1 Nicotiana glauca
CCCCCCTCTATGGCACATACTGAACTAGTACCAGGAGCAACACTCCTCTGTTGAGCCAACCTCCCAGACAGAATGGCATCGACCATGAATACAGGTCTAGGTACCATTCGAGGTACCCCACTCCCGTCAGCCTCAGAGGCCACTGCCTTACCTATCTCCAACCTCCTCATTTTTCTCTCCAGCGACTCCTCACCATTGGAAGACTCGTCCACGGGTTGCGGGGTCGGTGGTAATGATGCCTATTCCTCCATAACCGCAGTCGTGGACGTGTCCCGTAGAAAGGAACTAGGAGGAGACCGCCTTAGACAGACTCGCATAATATATCGCAAGCATTCGAAGTAACACCGGATTGTATGGAAATAAGGATCGGTGCCCTCTTCCTGGAAGCTCCTCGACCTGTTGTCATAAAGATGAACAAGTGAGTAGATTTGCAAAATTTACAAGATTAAAATTAGAAGTCTACCTGAGGAAAATTTGGGGCCGTACCGCTGCATGAAGACAGGTCACATGCGGGTCTCTTCCGCGTGGGGCAGCAAGCCGGCAACCCACCTCCTGAGACCGATGACGAGTTGGGGCGGACGATCCATGACTGCAATACAAGAGTTAAAATTGTGACAGTAGAAAGTAATAAGGAACTTGACCAATTGCAGTACTTACGTGTCGAATTCCACTTCTCTGGAAACCCAGTAGGATTGGAGACCACGTGCTCGATCCTAATAAAAAAATATTTACGCTAGAACCCACAGCTCGCTCGGTCGTCAGTTCCGGTCACCAATCCTTTCGTACCACGGCTTCTCAAATGCACCATGGTCCCTCTCAAATAGCTGGCATTGAACAAATGTAAGAGGTGATGAATCGAGACCTCACATCCGGCTAACTCCGCATACTTAGTCAGTAGAAGGAGCACCTTTAGGGTATATGTCCTGAGTTGAGCCGGGCACACATTATAAAAGCAGAAAATCTCCTCCGCCAAAGGAAAAATAGGAAGGTCGTAGCCAATCAAAAATGGGTATTCGTAAAAGGCACAGTGCCCTTGCCTGTGAACGTCTACGTAATCTTTCCCCACTGGGATCATATCAACATGGACAGGTATGTCGTACTTAATACGGAGATCATCTAAGTGCTTCTGCCGCGACTGGGAAAGCACCAGATCCGGAGTGGGAGAATCCTTATTGAAATCACTTCGAGATAAAGGACGCTTATGTAACAGTGCCTCCACCATAAGAGGACTGACGTCCTCTTCTCCCTCCACCTCTCCGCCATCCGAAGGCAGTGGCACATTCGATGGAGCAATAGCCGGAATCCTCTCATCGCCTCGGTGAGGTTCATACATGATTTTGGTTAGGGGAAGAGTTGTACATAGCACAACGGAGAAGAAGGGAATTTTCTATCAAAGGAAAGAGTACCCGAAATGTGAAGGCAGATGTGAAAGGTTAGAACACTCTTGCAAATGACCAAAGTTCGAATCAAGTTAAACCCTTTCTCTATTTATAGGGGTGGGTAGCTCCAGAATCGAGACGGCAGACTTCAAATCAGCACGGGAAACCAAGCGCCAAAGCATCTGTTCCCCTGCCTCGAGAATACGTGCGATGATGACGCATGCGAACACTGAAGTCATACCACTACAACAAATTTGATTATCAATGACGAAATATTTTGTCATTCAAAAGTCATATTTCGTCACAAAAGATTTTTTGTGACAAAAAATAATTTGTCAATCTTTCGTCCCGAAAACACCGTCACCAAAAATATACAAAGACAATTTTGTGATTCATCACTAAATCAAGTTATATTAGGGACGAAATTTTTTTTGTTCCCAAATGCCTAGTATTTGTGACGAACTTGTTCGTCGGAAAAAGTATAAAATATTCGTCGTTAATAGCTTATTTTTGTCACTAAAAAGATTATCAATGCCGACGAAACTACCTTGTCACTAACTATTTTAATTTATTTAGTGGCGATATCAATTGTCTCTAAAGTTACATATAATTCGTAGTTAAATCGACGTTATTTCATCACTAAAGGCTACCTTTTATGTACAAAAAATATTTCGTCCCCAAACATATAAAATAGTAACAACTTTGCTTTTACAAGAATAATTTATAATTTGTAGTTGAAAATTGTTATGTCGTCGCTAAAACTAATAATTTTTTACAAAATTAGTTACAACTAAAATTATCGTTAAATACAAATCACTAAAAAGATGATTCTTGGACAAATAATATTTTTGTCAATAAACGTGGTTTATTTATGATGAACATTTGATGACATTAAAATCCGTAGTGGTACTATTTATAAGTTGTATTTACCTAATTTTTCATTAATTCCAGAATTTATAATTTACTCAATGGAAATAACATAGCAAAAAATGGAAGGTAACAACAAAAATTCTCACTCACAATCACAAAAGTAAAAACTAATACTACATTGAGATAATACTCATTACAAACTCCGTACACTAAAACACAGAAATAAAATAAAATTAAATTCAACAACATGAGATCGAATCGAAATACAAATAATTTTAGTAATAAATTAAGAAAGACAAAAAGCATTTTGCTTCCTCAGTGTAACCACTTGTCCGGTAACGTCGCTTTTAAATAAATTTATACTTTCATGTGCCTGTTGAAGAAAAAATAATTTTAGTACATACTTTTTGATAACAAGATTTAGCAACAAAAAAATAAAATTCAAACGCTACATATCATATTTTAGTTAGTGAAGCAAATAATAGAATAACAAATTAGTACCGGTTGAAAGACACTTACTTGCAGTTAGACGATAAATATTAATTCTTATTTGACTGTAAATAACCAAAAGAATTAAGACGAAGAGATATAAAATTAAGAGTACTTAATCTCTCAAAAATTAAAGAATAATAGAAATTCTTTTTCATACCTCTACAATAGAATTAAATCAATAAGAACTCACAAATACATACACGTAATATATCATCCGGAGAAACCCAATTTTTTATTGCCCTACAATTGAAAGAAAAAGAAAGTTCGTTTGAGAAACGTAGCAGAAAAAAAAAATTGAAGTAGAAATAATATTTCTTAACTAAGCTTGAGGATTTGTACCAAAGAAAAGGAGGCGGCAGAAGTAGCTTTGCATTTTAAAACGCCCATCACGCGAATTTGATCTTTTATGTTATTAAATCAATAAAAGATTTCGAAGAAAATTAAGCATTATCGAATAAGAGGATCTGTGTGTCAAAGAGAAAAAATAAAATATTAATGGAAGCAATATAGCATATCTAACTGGAGCAATAATTTAATGGAGAAATAAATATCACCTAAGGAGTTAGGAGAGAAATGGGAGGCGGCACTACTCGACTAAAAAGAGGAATTTGAGAACTCAAAACCTAAAAGGTGGGAAAATTGCCGCTACCTTTTTCCACACAACTTTGAAATAGAATAAAAATGAAAGTTGACAGAAAACTATCACTAATTAAAATAAAATAAAATTGAACAACCATAAAAACAAATTATTTCTATTTATAATAATCAATTTTTAGCTCACAAGCAAAAACTACTAGTTAAAAGTTTATTATGTTAACCAATAATTAAATCAAATTATTTCCATTTAATAATTACCAGTACTATGGTTGTTGATTAAAATAATATCATCAATTTTATAATTTTATAGTTAAAATATTAAATTTTTAAATTGATTTAATTTAATTTAAGGCACTTTAATTATTTTAACAAAAAGAATTATTTGTACTTTATGGGAAATACACCTACTGTTTATTACTATCAGCTATGCTAATTTTATCTTGATTGCGTATTTATAATATCACCTTTTGCGCTTAAAATATTTTTCAACACTTTTAAGAAAATTTGATTCTTTTCAAATACCATCAACAACAACAATAACGTATCCAGTATGATCACATAGGTAAGCTTTAGAGAAAATGAGGTGTATGTAGACCTTATGTGAGATAGAAAGACTATTTCCAATACCACCATACAATGAAATTATAAAGTTTATAAATTTACTAAAAAATCAAACAATAAATAAAAAAAAAAAATTAGACTTTTTAAAAATTGATTGTAAATACAACTTTATCCAGCATGGAATGTATATGTGAAAGATTAGAAAAATTAATTATAACTTTGTATTAGAATTTGAGCTTTTATAATAATATTAGCTTGTATGTGCATACATTATGCGTGTATTATTTATATTTTAATTAAATAAACTAGGCACTTTTCAATAAAAAATAATAATTGTGTTCGAAATTTTAAAAACATCCTAATATTCTAAACATAAATAAATTTTAAAAAAAAACATTCTTAAAATTAACGTAAGTAAAAAAAGTAATTTTTCAAGAAGAAATTAGATTGTTCAAATTCCTAAAATATAACAATAACAAAAGAAGGAAAATACATTTTCAAGAAGGAATCCGATTATTTTCAAAAATTCCTAAAGTAAAAAAATTACAGAGAAAGAACCTTTCAAGAAGCAATCATTTTGTCCTCTACTAGCAAAAAAAAAAAAACTAAACTTAAAGAGAAAATGAAAATAAAATTGCCTTGAAGGTGTGTGTGTATATAAAAGAAACATATTAATTAGAAATATAATTTGATGCAATATTGAAGGCTTATATTTTAAATTGATATATCATGTACAATTTTCTAAAATATAAATTGTGTTCCCTTCTAATCAAGCAAACAACAATTATCTTGCAATATTAAAGTTTAAGTAAGATAAAATTAAATGCAACAACCCGACTGGTCGTTTTGCTTTTTAGAATTCCGTTCACTTAAATTAAAATTTTCATGTTTGCTTTAACTAATTTACGACCTGCGGGGATGGGTTGTTCGGGATTTGGAAGAATTTGGGTTGATATACGCTCATTTGATTTCTTAAGAATTTCTTAAAAAGGCTAAGTTTGACTTTGGTCAATATTTTTAGCAAACGGGTCCGAATTCGTATTTTGACAGTTCCGGAGGGTCCATAGGAAAATATGGGACATGGACGTATGCTCGGAATCGAATACCGAGGTCCCTATGCCGAGTAATGAATTTTTATTAGAAATTATTAAACTGAAATTTCAAGGATTTAAAGAAACTAAATAATGATTGATCACGTTGGTATCGGGCTTGTGGATCGGTTCCGAAGCCCAGTGCAGGTCCAATATAGTATTTAAGACTTGCCCTCAAAATTTGGTGTCAATCCGAGTAGTTTAAGGGCGTTTCGGCTCGTTATAGGAAAATTAAGAACTTGCAGTTCATAAGTTTGATTCAATTGGTTTTAGGGGGTGATTCTTAGATTTAGCATTGTTACAGGCGTTCCGAAGGTTCGAGTAGGTCCGTTTCATGATTTCAGACTTGTCGGTATGTTCGGACGGGGCCCCGGAGCCCCGAGCGTCAATCGGACGAGGCTCGAGTGAAGTTGGAATTTTTGAGAAGTGCTGAAGCATCCGCTTCTGTCATAACCGCACTTGCGGTTGGTCGACCGCAGGTGCGAGACCACAGAAGCGGTCCACCTATCGCAGGTGCGGCCCGGGGTAGGCCAGGCCAAAACCGCAGAAGCGGTCGCAGCCCCTTGGCCGGTTCTGCAAGTGCATCCGATTTCTCGCAAAAGCGGTACCCCAGATGCGGTCCCCTGGCCGCAGTTGCGGTTCCCGCGGAAATCGCTGAAGCAGTGAGCTTCATTTAATACGGGTTCTAAGTCATTTTTGCCACTTTTCACTCCTTCGTTGGTGATTTTGGGAACTTTTGAGAGAAGACTTCCACCTAGCATCTTGTCACGACCCCAAACCCGGTCGTGATGGCGCCCAACACAACTGTTAGGCAAGCCCGACCAATTTCACTCTCAACCCGAGCATAAAGCTCAAAACCATTTGTTTGAAAAACATTAACAACGAAGAAACCTAAAGTATAACTGATAAATAGAAAACAACCTGAATATCAACAATACTGAGCAACCTCCCAAAGACCTGGGGGTCATGAGTCTAGAGCCTCTACCAGAATAGCATAATAATACTGTAATACAACATAGTCTGAAGTACGCGGAAAAGTCAAATAACAGGAAATAGGGGAGGAGTCGGGTCCTGCGGACGTGAGGCAGCTACCTCTACAACTCCGAATGAAACTCTGAAGTCAGCAGAAAACTCAGCTAGCTCCCGAAGTACCTGAATCTGCACACATGGTGCAGCAAGTAAAGTGAGTACTTCCAACTCAGTGGTAATAGACATGTATAATGACATTGAAAGTAGGAAATCCCAATATACGACAAAGTAAAGGTACAACAGTACTACTACATATTTAACAGTGTAACATCAATGAGTACTAACATATAGAGCAGATAAGTATCAATACATGAATGCAATGCAATGCACATGACCGCTGCGGTGCGTAGCCCGATCCATTTGGGTACCCCGCGCTCATTGTGGGGGTTCAGACTCCGGAGGGGCTCCTACAGCCCAAGCGCAATATCATAGTAACATACGCTGCGGCGTGCAGCCCGATCTACTATCAGTCCAACTATATGCATGCAAGCCACACAGGCACAGTCAAACTTACCATTTTTACTTCCGATTATCAATAATTATAAATTAGGTGTTCAAAACCTTAGAATTTTACTAGCCATTTCAAAACAATGTTTAGCTCAGGACTGATATCATGAAAACATACTATATATCACGAAACAGTGATAATAATCCCTACTGGATCCAAATAACCGGCACGCAGCCCAAATATATCCATAACCATCCAAGTAGGAGGTTTACCAGCTAATTTATAGCCAACAACACAGTACAACATTACTCGGGCGGACTAAGCCATAGTCCCCATTCACAATCGACACCGCACTCACCGTAGAGCACGTGTCTCGCCTCAATATAGCGTCACAGTGTGATATACCGGGGTTTTAAACTCTCAGGTCATCATCCACATCTATTACTCACCTCGAACCGGCCACGAGACTAGTCCGCTAAGCCTTTCCCTCTTGAATCGACCTCCTCGGGTGCCGAATCTGATCAAAACCATAAGGAATACATTAAAATAGGCTAATGGAATATAATCCAATCGAAAGAACTCGAAAAATACCCAAAAAATACGAAGTTGGCAAAACCCGAGCCCCGGGATCACTTCTCGAAAAATTACATAATTCATATTTTCAGAAACCTCATCTCGCCACGAGTCCGTACATATAAAATTTATCAAAATCGGAGTTCAATTGCCCTTCAAATTCCAATTTTTTCAATACCAAAGACCAAGCCCTAACTTCTCCAATTTTCACCCAATTTTCAGAGATTTCAATGATAAATCTTCAATAAAATCACGTATTTGACTCATAGAACTTACCTCCAATCGAATCCTAGTCGAAACCCTCTTAATCCCTCGTCAAAAGCTCCCAAATATGCTCAACAATGGAGAAAAATGACTTTAGCTCGCGGAGGAAATGTTTATAAACCCTTCTGTCCACCCTGCAAAATCCTTCATCGCGTTCGCGGCCATAGCCACGCGAACGCGAAGAGCAAATTTTAAACAGCTCACAATTCCTCTACGCGAACGTGACTTAACCCACGTGATCGCGATACTTTCTGACTCAAACCTACGCGAACGCGTCACCATACACGCGAACGCGTATAACAAACTTTAGTGGCTCTAAATCCTTATTCGCGAACGCGAATCATCAAATGCGAACGCGAAGCACAAGGTTCCACATCTACGCGACCGCGGCCTCTCTTTCGTGAACGCGAAGGAAAAAATCCCAGGCTCCCTCAAATGCCCTAGGCGTTCGCATCCTTCATCACGCAAACGTGATGCACAATGGCCTGCAACACTAACAGCAAAAAATCTGATCTCTTCACAAACCAAAAAGGGTCCGTTAGAACACTCGAAATTACCCCGAGGCCCCCGGACCCCAACCAAAAACACCAATCTACTCCAACACATCATACGAACTTGTTCCAATCATCAAAACACGTCCATTAACACAAAAATCATCAAATCACGACGGATTCAAGCCTAAGTTAAACTNAACTCTCGGAATTCCATTCAGACCCTCGGATACCGGAATTCGCCAAAATTCCAACTTCGCCAATTCAATCCTATTTCTACACCGGACCTCCAAATTCGATTCCGATCGCACTCTTAAGTCACAAATCATCCCCCGAAGCTAACCGAACCACCAGAATTCACATCCGAGCCCTCTAACCACATAGTCAACTTCCGGTTGTCTTTTCTAAAACAAGCTTCCTTCTAAGAGGCTATGTGCCTCATTTTCAATTGAAACCAATTCAATTACACCCGATCGAATCTAATACTGATATTGAAACATGAATCAACACAATAAGGGGGAAACGGGGCAGTAACTCACGTGACGACGGGCCGGGTCGTCACATCCTCCCCAACTAAAACAAATGCTCGTCCTCGAGTGGGTCAAGAAACATACCTGGAGTCTCGAACAAGTAAGGATATATGCTCCGCATCTCCCGCTCGGTCTCCCAAGTGGCCTCCTCCACTGGCCGACCTCTCCACTGCACCTTCACTGACGCTATATCCTTAGACCTCAATCTCCGAACCTGTCGACCCAAAATGGCTACAGGCTCCACATCATAAGTCAAGTCATCATCCAACTGAACTGTACTGAAGTCCAATACATGCGATGGGTCCCCAACATACTTTCGGAGCATAGACACGTGAAATACTGGATGAACTCCCGATAGACTGGGTGGCAAAGCAAGCATATAGGCCACCTCTCCAATCCTCTTAAGTATCTCAAAAGGGCCAATGAACCTCGGACTCAGCTTTCCTTTCTTTCCAAATCTCATGACGCCTTTCATAGGCGAAACTTTCAGCAACACCTTTTCACCCACTGAATAAGATACATCTCGGACCTTCCGGTCCGCATAACTCTTCTGACGCGACTAGGCTGTGCGAAGTCTCTCCTGAATCACCTTCACCTTGTCCAAAGCATCCTGGACCAACTCTGTCCCCAACAACCTGGCCTCGCCGGGCTCAAACCAACCAACTGGAGATCTACACCGTCTCCTATATACCTCATATGGTGCCATCTGAATGCTGGATTGGTAGCTGTTGTTGTACGCAAACTCTGCAAGAGGCAAATAATCAGCCCAAGAACCTCCAAAGTCAATAACACAGGCACGCAACATGTCCTCCAATATCTGAATGGTACGCTTGGACTGCACGTCCGTATGAGGATGAAATGCGGTGCTCAACTCTACCTGTGAACCCAACTCTCGCTGAAAGGTCCTCTAGAACTAAGAAGTGAACTGAGTACCTCTATCTGATATAATAGAAACTGGGACCCCATGCAATCGCACAATCTCTCGGATGAAAATCTCTGCTAACCGCTCCGAAGAATAGGTAGTACATACAGGAATAAAGTGCGCGGACTTGGTCAGCCTATCCACAATCACCCACACTGAATCAAACTGCCTCGCTGTCCGAGGGAGACCACTCACAAAGTCCATAGTAATCCGCTCCCATTTCCATAGTAATCCGCTCCCATTTCCACAGTAATCCGAGCTACATGACTCACAATATCCCTCTTCATCCTTCTCCACCAGTAATGCTGTCTCAAATCCTGGTACATCTTCGCGGCACCTGGATGGATAGAATACCGCGAGCTATGGGCCTCCTCAAATATCAACTCTCGAAGCCCATCCACATTGGGCACGCAAATCCGGCCCTGCATCCTCAACACACCATCACTATCAATAGTAACATCCCTGGTATCATCATGTTGAACTCTGTCCTTAAGGACAAACAAATGTGGATCATCATACTAGCGCCCACGAATGTGATCATATAAGGAAGACCGAGAAACAACACAAGCCAACAACCGGCTAGGCTCTAAAATATCTAACCGATTGGCCAAAGCCTGAACATCAACTGCAAAGAGTCTCTCCCCAACTGGAATATACGCCAGGCTGCCCATACTAACCGCCTTTCAGCTCAAAGCATCGGCCACTATATTGGCCTTCCCCGGATGATATAAATGATGATATCATAATCCTTGAGCAACTCAAGCCACCTCCGCTATCTCAAATTTAGATCCTTCTGTTTGAACAAGTGCTGGAGACTGCGATGATCAGTATACACCTCACAGGACACACCATACAAATAATGCCTCCAAATCTTCAAGGCATGAACTATGGCAGCCAACTCTAAATCATGAACATGGTAGTTCTTCTCATAAGGCTTCAACTGACGAGAAGTATAAGCAATAACTCTACCCTCTTGCATCAACACGCAACCTATACCAACTCTCGATGCATCACAATACACGGTATAAGAACCTAAAGCTGATGGCAAGACTAACACTGGAGCTGTGGTTAAAGCTGTCTTGAGCTTCTGAAAGCTCTCCTCGCACTCATCCGACCATACCAATGGTTCACCCTTCTGCGTCAACCTGGTGAAGGACGAAGCGATAGATGAAAATCCCTGAACAAACCGGCGATAATATCCTGCCAAACCAAGAAAACTTCGGATCTCCGTAGCTGAAGATGGTCTAGGCCAACTCTGCACCGCCTCTATCTTCTTTGGGTCAACCTGAATACCATTACTAGACACCACGTGTCCCAGAAAAGCTACAGACCCAAGCCAAAACTCACACTTGGAGAACTTTGCATAAATCTTCTCCTCCTTCAATCTCTGAAATACTACTCTCAAATGTTGAGCATGATCCTCCTGGCTACGCGAGTATACCAGTATGTCATCAATAAACACAATCACAAAGGAATCCAGATACGGCCGGAACACACTGTTCATCAAGTGCATGAACGCGGCTGGGGCATTAGTCAGCCCAAAAGACATAACTAGAAACTCATAATGCCCATATCTCGTCCTGAAAGCTGTCTTCATAATATCAGAATCCCTAATCTTCAGCTGGTGATAGCCTGAACGAAGATCAATCTTCAAGAACACGATCGCTCCCTGGAGCTGATCAAACAAATCATCAATGCGCGGTAGAGGATACTTGTTCTTCACCGTTACCTTGTTCAATTGCCTGTAATCAATACACATCCTCATTGAGCCATATTTCTACTTGACAAGCAACACTGGTGCACCCCACGGTGACACACTCAGGCGAATGAATCCCTTATCTAGGAGTTCCTGAAGCTGCTCCTTCAATTACTTTAACTCAACTGGTGCCATACGATAAGGAGGAATAGAGATGGGCTGAGTGCCCGGCACCAAATCAATACCAAAGTCAATATCCCTGTCAGGCGGCATGCCCGGCAGGTCTACTGGAAACACATCTGGAAAGTCCTTCACAACGGGCACAAAATCAATACTAGGAGTCTCAGATCCAACATCTCTCACAAATGCTAAATCAGATAAACATCCCTTCCCAACCATCCGCTGGGCCTTTAAGAAAGAAATTATCCGACTAGGGACATAATCAGTCGAACCTCGCCACTCAATCCTCGAGATACCCGGAATGGCCAATGTAATTGTCTTAGCATGACAGTCCAGAATAGCATGGTACGGAGATAGCCAATCCATACCTAGAATCACATCGAATTCTACCATACCCAACAATAACACATCCACTCGGGTCTCCAGACCCCCAATAGTGACAAGACAGGATTGATATACGTGATCCACAATAATAGTATCACCCACCGGGGTAGATACATGCACTGGCAAAGCAAGACAACCACGGGTCGTACCCAAATGATGGGCAAAATATGAAGACACATAGGAGTATATAGACCCAGGATCAAACAAAACAGAAGCATCCCTGTGGCAAACTGAGATAATACCTGTGATTACTGTGTCTGATGCAACAGCGTCTCTCCTATCCAGAAGTGCATAGAACCGAGCCTGACCACCCCTCGATCGATCAACACTCCTAGGGCGGCCTCTAGCTGACTGAACCCCACCCCTACCTGACTGGGATAGTGCTGAAGTAGATGGAGTAGAAGAGGAGGGCTAATCCCTCTGCTGAGACCGATCACTACGAAGCCGAGGACACTATCTCCTCATGTGGCCAAACTCGCCACACTCATAATAACTACCCGGAGCTGGAGAAGGGGACTGAAGGGAACCCCTCGCTGCAGATGAGCCCTGGGCTGAAGAAGTAGGAGTAGAACTCTGAGCTGGAAGGGCACTAAGTGAAGACTGGCCCTACTGATAACCCTGATGGCCACGGCTGGAAGAAGCCCCACTATACTCTGGGTGACCTTTCTGAGGAGGCCTGAAAGAACGACCTCTGCCCTGCTGGAACTGGCCCCTAGATGGAGCACCACTGTAGTTACCTGAACCTCGAGGCCTCTTGGCCTTCCTCTCCTCTCGCTCTCGGCAACGATCTGTCTCAATCTGGCAAGCCATATCCACTACCTCCTCAAATGAAGCTGCTACCACCCTCTCCCTAGTCATCAAAATACGAATCGAATAGTTGAGGCCATCTATGAACCTCCTGATCCTCTCCCGATTTGTCGGGATCATCCACGTAGCATGTCTGGCCAACTGCGTAAACCTCAACTCAAACTAGGTCACTGTCATATCACCTTGGATCAACCACTCAAACTGCCTGCGCAGCTCCTCTCTGCGAGATTGCGGCACATACTTCTCCAAAAAGAGAGTGGAGTACTGCTGCCAAGTAAGGGGTGCTTCTCCTGCAGGCCTACACCTCTCAAACTCCTCCCACCATGTAAATGCTGGTCCTGAGAACTGAAAGGTGGTAAAAGACACCCCACTAGACTCTAAGATCCCTGCAGGGCGAAGCATCCTATGACACTTGTCCAGAAATCCCTGGGCATCCTCGCCCTCAGTACTGTTGAATGTCGGAGACTGAAGTCTACCAAACCTCTCTAGCCGACGCTACTCGACGTCTGGCATCACTGGAACAACATACCCTGGGCTGGTGCGACTGGCGCGACTGGTGCAACTGGCTGAGCTGGGGCTGCCTCTGGTGTCTGTAGTCCCTGCACATCCTGCTCTGGTGTGCGAGCTATGGGGGTCTGATGACCACCCTCGGTGTGAGAAGTAGCTGCGGCAGTAGAAGCTGAAACTGCCTGAGCCAGACCAGTGCAGACAGATAAGATCTGAGTTAATGCCTCTTGAAGACCAGGAATCACGGTAGGCACTGCCGGTGCCTGGGCGGGTGCTGCTGGAGCATCAACAGCTGGAGGATGATCCTGAATAGGGGCAACTAGTGGGTCAACTGGTACTGCCCCTACTGCTCTACCTCGACCACGACCTCTAGCAGGTGGCAATGGTGGTCGTCCGCCACGTCCGGTAGCACGAGTACTCGCCATCTGCGAAAGAATAGAATATAGAAGTTTAGTTCTCGAAACAACAAAGCCGCACGACAAGAGTTCAAGAATATGAAGTGTTTCCTAAAGGTTCTGCAGCCTCTCGAGGATAAATACAGACGTCTCCGTACCGATCCGCGAGACTCTACTAACCGGCTCATGACTCATGAGGCCTAGTAACCTAGGCTCTGATACCAACTTGTCACGACCCTAAACCCGGTCGTGATGGCGCCCAACACAACTGTTAGGCAAGCCCGACCAATTTCACTCTCAACCTGAGCATAAAGCTCAAAACCATTTGTGTGAAAAATATTAACAACGAAGAAACAGAAAGTATAACTGATAAATAGAAAACAACCCGAATATCAACAATACTGAGCAACCTCCCAAAGACCTGGGGGTCATGAGTCTAGAGCATCTACCAGAATAGCATAATAATACTGTAATACAACATAGTCTGAAGTACGCGAAAAAGTCAAATAACAGGAAATAGGGGAGGAGTCGGGTCCTGCGGACGTCAGGCAGCTACCTCGACAACTCCGAACGAAACTCTAAAGTCAGCAGAAAACTCAGCTAGCTCCCAAAGTACCTGAATCTGCACACATCGTGCAGGGAGTAAAGTGAGTACTTCCAACTCAGTGGTAATAGACATGTATAATGACATTGAAAGTAGGAAATCCCA
>MU768624.1:58783-87891 GCA_026770625.1 Nicotiana glauca
GTGGTAGGCGTACCACTCGATCCCATTTCATAATATCACGTGGTAGGTGTACCACTCGATCCCATTTCATAAAATCACGTGGTAGGCGTACCACTCAGTCCCATTTCATAATATCACGTGGTAGGCGTACCACTCGATTCCATTTCATAATATCACGTGGTAGGCGTACCACTCGATACCATTACATAATATCACGTGGTAGGCGTACCACTCGATCCCATTTCACAATATATAAGTGGTCGGCGTGCCACACGATCCTATTTCATAATATATAAGTGGTCGGCATGCCACACGATCCCATTTCTTACAACACAATACACAACTAATCCCGGCAAGGGAACAAGATAATATAATAAGCTATCCCGACAAGGGAGATCCAGCTATAACCAAACTTATTCAATTTCTACTTAACACATTTAAATCAAGGCTCAGTCTCAACAATTACCAGCTCAGTGCTTAAAGATTTCCAACCAAGTCCTCATAAACGATAATTTAGAATTTGATAATTTAGCAATCCAGGACTCACGGTCATGCTCGACACTAGTGTATAGATACTCTTCACCATGCCTATACACCGATTTCACATAGCACGTAACAAATAATATGCTAATTCTATTCCCTCAAGTCAAAGTTAGAACAAACACTTACCTCGGTCCGAAAATAGCAATCAAGCCTCTAACACCACCTTTCCTCTAGAATCCAACTCCGAAACAACGATATCTAGTCATAATTAGCTCAATATTATCAATAATGGCTTAAAGACACAATTCCATAGCCTAGAAATAAATTTCCTATCATTCTTCCAAAAATCCCAAAATTCGACCCCGGGCCCACATGGTCCAAACTCGAGGCTCGGACCAAAATCCAATCACCCATAACCCCACGAGTTCAAATANCGAACCTATCACAATTAACCTGTACATATATACGTGCAATAACAATAAATACACGAATTTAAACAACTAAGAGGGAGGGAAACATGCTGTGGGGTGCGACAGTTTAAATATAGAAACCATTGGGTAAGAAATGAAACCATACAATAACAACTGATAAGGAAAACACAGGAAAGCCCTACATACAAAAACAATGTACTTGACCCATACCCCATTGCGGCGTACAACCCGATCCTCATTTCTCAACATATTACATGGTAGGCGAGTTCATAATATCACGTGGTAGGCGTACCACTCGATCTCATTTCATAATATCACGTGGTAGGCGTACCACTCGATCCCATTTCATAATATCACGTGGTAGGCGTACCACTCACTCCCNTAAGGTTTGAGACAAATGGGAATAATCCCGTAATAGCTACTGTTTTGAACTTAAAAATTTGTTGGGCAAAATTATTCATCGCGTTCAAGACATCCATGTCACGTTCGCGAGGAAGGAAGATGGGCAAGCATCGCATTCGCGTGAAAGGGGGCGCGAACGCATAGAAGAAAATGCTGGGGGCCCAGGGACTGTTATACGCGAACGCGACAAGAGGATCGCGAATGCGGTGAAGGGGAGGGCTCAGCTACGCGAACGCGTGAATAGAAGTGCGAACGCGATGAGGGGGATGACATGACAGTGCGAACGCGGTAGGCTTTCTGCGAACGCGAAGAAGGCTGGGGCACTGGTCATCGTGAACGCGGGACAAGGTCGTGTTCGCGTAGAACAAATGACCTGTGCAAGAATTGCAGAAAATTTGCTATGATTTTAGGTGTAAAACTACCCCGAATCACCTCCGAATCACTCTCGAGCCCTCAGGGCTCCCAACCAAACACACACACTAACTCAATATCATCCTACGAACTTGCTCGCGCGATCATATCGCCAAAATAACATCAAAATCAAAGAATCAAACCTCAAAACCCAAAATTTTCATTTCAAAGTTCATAACTTCCAACTTTAGCTATTTAGGTCCGAAATACGTCAAACGACGTCCGATTTCGACCAAATTTCACAGAAAGTGCTTAACGTATATTTAAGATTTGTACCGGGTATCGGAACCAAAATACGAGCCCGATACCTATATTTTTCTAACTCATTTTCATTTCTATTTTTCCTTAATAATTTCATAAAACAATTTAACAAAAAAAATTTTTACCGGGGTTCTGGACCTCGAATTTCGACTCAGGACACATGCCCGAGTCCCATATTTTTCTACAGACCTCCTGGGACCATCACATCACGGGTCCGGGTCTGGGTCCGTTTACCCAAAATGTTGACCAAAGTCAACTATATCAATATTAATATCATAATTCTTCAAATTTTCCACAGAATTCACATATTTTAACATAAAAACTTTTCGGCTTCGCGTCCGGACTGCACACGCAAATCGAGGCAACTAAAAATGAGGTTTTCAAGGCCTCGAAAGCGCAGAAAAAAGGGAGAAATACGGTGATGACCCCTTTGGGTCGTCACATTACTGGGTACATATTGTTTATGTACTCATACTACACTTCTGTACTTAATTGTACAGGATCTGAGGCAGGTACATCTGGCTATCAGTCTGGTGCGCACCCCTGATTCATAGTTCGAGACTTCCACGGTGAGCTGCTCCCTTCCTGTGCCGTTCAGTAGCTTGATGGAGTCTTTCTTTACTTTTGTTGTCTATTCTATCCCGGACAGTAGGATAGTTTTATTCTTTTGTACGTTCTACTAGTTGCCCATTACTTGTGACACCAGGTCTTGGAACACACGTTAGTAGACTATTATTTTGGGGTTGTATAACTATTTTTGGCACATTACTGTCCATTCCTGATCTGACTTTAACTTAATGAATTGCTGCACTTATTTTGGTAAAAGTAAAAATGAGTACTTAATTATATTTTCGCGTTGGCTTGCCTGACAATGGTATTGGGCGCCATCACGATCTATTTTGGAAATGGGTCGTGACATTAAAGGTACATTAATTTGAAACTTGAGGCAAATTCACGGCATAAATTGTTTACTTAGAACCAAATTGAATGACTCATGTCATACTTGAAATTAAATATAGTTGACACTTTCCAACAAGAAATTAAATTGTGCTAGAAAGAAAAATATTGCTAATATTTCTAACATAAGTAATTAAAATAGGGTTTTAGTTTCTTGAACTTGATAATATTCAAAAATGATTATTTCAATTTCAAATTCAATTAGTCTTAAAGTAATTATGTATATGTTGTATGAACAAAACTTTAGAATCATAGTTATCTATGAAACATGATCTTTTAGTATTTGCTAAAAATAATTTCGTAGCCAATAATCTCATAATTTAACTACGAAATTTCAGTCGTAGCAAATTAAAAATAGTATATTTTGTGACAAAAAATTTTTGTGACTAAATTGTAGGTTCAATAGCGACATCAAATAATTGTCACTAATTATTTTTGCTATCAACGATAAAAATTAAGGTCACAAATAAATATAAAATTTTGTGGCTAAAGTTTACCTTGTTTAGCTACAAATTCTAATTCGTCATTATTGTAATAACATATCTTTTGTGACGAAACTTTTTCGAATCCAAAATTTAATTATTTTTAAGACAAATAATGCTTCGTCACTAATTGGGTACATCATTAGTGAAAAAATAATATGTCACTAATAACTTCAAATTCGTGGCTAATATTACTTAATAATTGGCGCCAAATCAATTTTTGGTGGGAAACTGTAGTGGACAAAACTTTGCTACGAAATTTTATGTTTCGTCACTAAAAGTATGTGGCTTATTTATTTAAAGACAAAATATAATTTTTGTCAAGAAAAGTAAATAATTAGTGACGAATTTTATGTCGTAGCTAAATATCACTTTTGTTGTAGTGTACAAAGAAAGGCGCTTCATTTTTGACACTCTGACAGTTATTATTATCATCCCCTGCCGGTCACGTCACAACCCTTTAGCAAGTCAAGCTCTCCCCGAACGGAGGCATCAATTCAGCCCATCGAGGACGCATCTCACTGCGACCCCGACGAACGGAGGGACTAACTGTACGAGGTCGAATTCGACCGTTCAGGTCCTTAAGCCAGCACGACCGACCGCTGAACATATGTGAGCGCTGACAGAAGGACGACTTAGGGGTAATAGGAGAAACGACTTCATAATCTCGTCGGCCCCTCTATAGTATGTATTTTATTTCTGCCTTTTAATATTTAAATAAGGATTCCCAACTATATAAAGGGGATTTGTGCTTTGTAAAGGGGATTCATTCTTTTTCGGATATACAAGTTCTCTCATCTCTCTAAGACTCTCTCTCTCGCCTTCTCTTATATACTATTGTTGCATAAACCGATTATCAATATCATCCTAGGGTTTATTATTTTCGATTACGATTTACTCCTTCATCTCTTTTGATTGATTTGCTTAAAAAGTATTTCATAACTTTTGAGTCAAACAATAATTACTATATAAATAATTTTACACAACTAGGTCAATCATTTTACTATGAGTTAAACTTCCTTTTGAATATTCATATCAAAATGACATTACGAGAAAGATCCTCAAATTCTCATTTAAGATAGGTCCAAGAAGCCATATTAGCCATGGACGACCATCTTAAATGAGAATTTGAGGATCCTTCTCGTGATGTCATTTTGACATGAATATTCAAAAGGAAGATTTTAACTCATACATATATATCATAATCTATTATGAGTAGCATGTTATTTAGCCGACTACCTTTTTTAAAACTAAATATATTGTTGAGTTTTATGCTCCATCCACATATTCTTTTTAGTAGAAAAACTAAGAAATGATTGTGTGCTCTATTTTGAAAAATAATTGAACTGATAATATCGTAAAATATACGTGAAATTCTACACAAGATTAAATATACTGCTGTAAATACAAATACAAGGCTGAGGCTTAGGATCTAGAAACCTACATTACTACTATACATAAAGAAAAGCCAAGTAGCTTCCCGTCGTCGTGTGTGCTTGCATTTAACATGACTTAGACACAGGGGTATTTAAGTATTTTCGCGCAGCTTTTGCGTTCTTGCGCTTATACGTGTGCTGAATCTTGCTGAGTAAGCGGACTGTGAGATATTTGTCGATGTTTTCTATGAAATTTCATGGGAATTTACTCAGCTTCATCATCTGTTCTCCTCTCTATCTTCTATCGACTTTTCTCCATGGGCCATTCCTAGGTTTCTCAATATCTGCTGACAATTTCTTGCCGTTCTTCTTTACTCACTGGTATTCCCTTAAAACTGGTAGGCGTATAAATTAGGAATTTCTGTTTTCCCATTTTATTTGTCTCTTCTTTTTTTGGGTTTCACCTGATTAGGTTTTTTCTTTTTGAGATACCCATTTGATAGACTCAAACACTTCTGAAATAAGAACTTATTTTGCATATCCTTAAGTGCAATTTCTTGATCTTTTTTGCTGAATCGTTGTAAATGGTATGGGTAGAAGAATGATTATCATCAGTTTCTGAATAAATCAAAATTTTGATGAACGCCAACTTTATTGCTTGAGATATCATGTTCGTTAGCTATAATACCTTGAGAATTTTCTTGATTTGTTGAAGGTATCAAAAAAGAATGGACTGAGATGTATAATCAGTCAATATGTTGCCTTTGCCGACTATTTTATAAATAAGAAAAATCATTCAGACTTGAAACCCTGCTTTATCATTTCCACCTTTGTGCTATTGCTTTCGATATTTTTGAATTGGAATTCTATTGAAAAATTAAAAGTTACTACTATATTAGTTTTCCATCTGTGCTTCTGTTTGAAGAGCTTATGTAGTAAATTGAGATTAATGGCCCAACACAGTGGAACTAGAATATATATTTATATTGTCTATGTGCCAGTTTTGTCCTTGAAAAAATTATCTTCCTGCAATTTAATATGCATTTTTTCTTAGAAACTTTCTTCCAATCTTCTTTCTACGTCTATATGTTCTTCGCTTCACTTTCAGTTTCAGCTGTTATGCCTCTGTGACTTTTTTGCCTTTTGGTGAGCACAGTTATTCTGTGGTTATTGCACTTATTTTTTCTTTTTTATTTCCCTGCTCTGCTTCAGACCATGTGAGCCACACTTTGGATGTTTCAAGGCCACACCTAGCAGTTTAGCTCTCCATTTTTATATGGGTTTTGCTTCTGTGTTATCTTTAAAGAAAAAAAATTACATTTCAAATTTCAAAAACGTTTTTCCCCCACTTTCTGATCAGAATTTTTTTTAGGAAAAGGATAGTTTATTTGAATCTAGAAGCTACTACTATCGTTATAAGGAAGATATGGGTACTACACATTTTAAATGCTACGGCTTTGCTTGAGGATGAAAGTGAACTAATTTTAAAATTTTAAAATTCCAAATGATAAAAAAGAATGTTAAAATTAAGGAGTATAGTCAAACTGTAATCTTCTCCCGAAGAAAAAGGTGTAAAATTTATTTCGGGCAATTTGCAATAGGTACTGATTTTGCTCCAGCAACATTAATTTAGGAAGATAGGGTAATTGATGTCTCCATTTTACTATTGTTATTTGCTTATTTTTGTACTTTAGAATATTTACTCTCTTTCTCCATAATTTAGGAAGATAAGGTAATTGATGTCTCCATTTTACTATTGTTATTTGCTTATTTTTGTACTTTAGAATATTTACTCTCTTTCTCCATGTGCTGGATATTGATTCTTATCAAACTTGGCCTCAACTACAGATAATTGGGGATACAGACTACATTGAAACAGATGCATTCTCGGAATAAAAATAGCTCTTCCTACTCGGCAGAACGAAACGCAGAAATGAATTTCAGACGGCGTGAGAAGTATAAGCAAATGGCATCAACTGAAAAACAGGCTCTACTGCTACAACGCCGAGTACGAGCAAAAAAATCCGCTGCATCTGCATTGTCATCTGAAACAGGTTATAATACTAAGCATATGTGTTTTCTGCCTTTGTCTAGAATTTTCTACATGTTTGGATATACCTGTTGATAAATACTCTTACTTCGTCAAGCTTATTTAGTTATACTTTGACATTAGCCACATTTTGTATTGCAATTATTATCTAATATGGATTTCGCCACTACGTTGGCAAGCCACTATCGCAGGGCAACAAATTCTGCTCACCCATCCTCAATATTTGAGGTAGGCAAGTACAATCCTCTGTGCAAAAAGTTTTTACCATTTTCTAATTGAGAAAATATTTACTTATATTTATCCTAAAATTATCTGCTACTAGGGTCAACGTCGGGTACGGCTAATGAACAAAATCAGAGTTCTTACACTAATCTGAATAAAGGTTGATATATATTGCAATATTATTTCTTACCAATCTAGCTTTCTTTCTCTTTTCATTCATTCTGATGTTTTAGTAGTTGCAGGTCCAAACGTAAATAAAACAGGCAACATAACCATTAGCCAAATGCGATTAGAATACGTCCCACTAAAACTAATTTCACATTGCAAATTCTACCGAGCTAAGAAATTTCAGTTTGAACCTCCTGCATTTTGTTGTAGCAATGGTTCAGTTAGCTTAACTATACACAAAATGCCCACAGAATTGAGGAATTTATATGTAGCAAATACTGAGGAATCTAAACGATTTCGCACATACATTAGGACATACAATAATATCTTTACATTTACATCACTTGGTGTGACCTACGACAAAGAATTAGCGAGAAGAAATCATGGTATTTACACTTTTAGAGTTTAAGGACAAATGTATCATTTCATAGATGATCTATTTCCTGCGAACCAAAAAGCAAAAAATCTACAATTATACTTCTATGATAATGATAATGAACTAGCCAACAGAATGGCTTGTTCCGATAGGATTGATGAAACTATAGTCAGAAATTTGATGGAGCTGCTGAGAAATAATCCATATTCTATTTTTTTAAGATCGTTGACTAATGTTCCAAACCTACCAAACTTCTATATTGCGCTTAAATGTGATGCAGGCTTGGATCAACGAATATATAACCTCCCTACCACATCAGAAGTTGCTGCAATATGGGTTGAAGAAAATAATAGTAATGTTATTCGAGCACCTCATATTCGAATTTACACTAATAGTAACAGGTCACAATTAGTAAATTATTATTATGGTTGTTATGATCCATTACAGTATCCATTACTATTTCCATATGGTCAAGGGGGATGGCATTGTGGAATTAAAAAAATTATGCCTGCAACTAGAACTCATGGACAAACTATTTCTTGTGAAAATGAAGACTTACCAAATATTAGGAATATGTGTTCAATTGATGGATATCTTGAAATAGAAGAGCATGTCCTACAACGGAAAAAACGAAAAAGAGACAATGTTTCAATTCGTGAGTATTATTGTTATAAACTTCAAATGAGAAATGACGATGAAGATGATGTTTTACACACAGGAAGATTATTTCAACAATATTCTGTAGATGAATATATAAAACTTGAAACACAAAGATTAGATTCTATCTCATTTAATCCAGATTTGTTCAGAGTCGATATGTTACAAGGAATTGTCGATGCTTTACGATTTGGTGAGAGGGAAGCTGCTAACATTGGAAGACAAAATTTCCTCCCTGTTACATTTATAGGTGGACCAAGGGATATACGTCGACGGTATATGGATGCTATAGCATTAGTGCAACGATTTGGAAAACCTGATATATTTTTAACTATGACATGCAACCCATCCTGGCCAGAAATAAAAGAACATTTATTATCAACTGATGAAGTTCAAAATAGACCCGACTTAATTAGTAGAGTATTTAGAGCCAAAGTAGAAGAATTGAAAAAGGACATAGTGAAACGAAGCATATTTGGAAAAGTTGCTGCTTTTTTGTATACCGTGGAATTTCAAAAGCGAGGTCTTCCGCATGCTCATTTTCTAATCATATTGACTGACAAATATAAATTATTGACACCTGACTCTTACGATAATATCATCAGTGCTGAAATACCAAATGAAGATACAGAACCAAATCTTTATTCACTTGTTCTTCAATACATGATGCATGGTCCATGTGGAGAAATAAATCCTACTAATTCATGCATGAAAAAAAAATGATTGCTGTAAATTTAAATATCCAAAAGAGTATTCCGATCAAACGTCGAAGGGAACAAACTCATACCCAGTTTATAGGATAAGAAATACGGGAGAAAAGGTAAAAGTCAGATGATACTTTTTAGACAACTCTTCGGTTGTTCCCTATAATCCCTATTTACTTGGTAAGTTCAATTGTCACATGAATGTTGAAATATGTTCAGATATCAAAGTTGTCAAGTATCTCTACAAATATATTTGTAAAGGGCATGACAAAATTGCATTTTCTGTACACAATGACACAACTATAGAAATAGATGAAATAAAAGAATATCGATCAGCTAGATGGGTGTCACCTCCTGAAGCTATGTGGCGTTTATTTGGTTTCTCTATAAGTGAAATGAATCCAAGTGTTTACCATCTTCAGTTACATCTTGATGGACAACAATTTGTTTCTTTTAAAAGCACTGCAAATATAGACACAATGGTAAACAACCCAATGATTAGAAAAATGCTGCTAACTGAATTTTTCTATATGAATGAAACAAATGATGATGCTATTGAGCTTAACTTGATATACAAAGAATTCCCAGAACACTTTGTGTGGTCAGTAAGTGACAAAATGTGGAGTCGCCGGAAGCTACAATGTACTATTGGACGTGTGGTAACATGTCACCCTACAGAAGGAGAAAGATATTATCTTAGATTATTATTAATGAATATAAGAGGTCCAAAATCGTATGAAGATATACGAACAGTGAACGGAGTATGTTGTGATACATTTAGAGAGGCCGCAGAGAAGAGAGGATTATTACATTGTGATAATAGTTTGATTGATTGTATGTCAGAGGCGGTGAGCTATCAGATGCCTTATAGTCTAAGACGCCTATTTGCCACATTGTAGGTACATTGTTGTCCTGCTAATCCAAGAGACTTATGGGAAAAGTTTGAAGATTCGATGTCAGAAAACTTTAAGATTTTGCCAGATCTTCACGCAAAAGAAATTCGACATAAAGTTTTAAGCCATATTAACGAGATTTTACATTCGATGGGACACAATATTAACGAGTATAAACTTATTTCTGAAATTATACGGACTTCTAGAGAAGCAAAAGAAGTTCACTTTGAAAGAACAATTACAGTTTCTGAGGCTGACATATTGTTAGAAAAAAAGCTGAACGTTGAACAACGAAGAGCATACAATGTAATTATTGCTAGAATATTTTCAAATAAAGGGGGAGCTTTCTTTATTGACGGTCCTGGAGGAACAGGAAAAATATTTTTATATCGTGCTTTGTTAGCTACCGTGCGATCTAAAGGATTAATTGCACCAGCAACAGCAAGCTCAGGTGTTGCAGCTTCTATCCTTCCTGGAGGACGAACTGCTCATTCACGTTTTAAAATCCCTATTGATATTGATCAAAACTACAGTTTTAACATTAGTAAACAAAGTTCGCTAGCATATTTAATTCGAGATGCAAAGCTAATTATATGGGATGAAGTATCAATGGTGAAGAGTAAGATGATTGAAGTCTTCGATTTGCTTTTGAAAGATATTATGGGTACACATGAACTATTTGGTGGAAAAGTCATCGTTTTTGGAGGTGATTTTAGACAAACCCTTCCTGTAGTTCGAAATGGAAAAAAGGAAGACTTTATTCGTGAAAGCTTGTTATATTGTAATATTTGGAATCGACTTAAAAAATTAAAGTTATCTGAAAATATGCGTGCCAAAACTGATCCTGCCTTTTGTAAATATCTGATGAGAATTGGAAATGGAACAGAAAAAGTCAACTGCGATAACAAAATTGTAATTCCAGATTCTATAGTTATTCCTTTTACATCTGAAGAAGAATCTTTAGATGAATTATTTAACATCACATATCCAAATGTAAGTACTTTCTTTTCTGATTCATGTTCAGTAACTTCTCGTATTATTTTAACAACAAAAAATGACTTTGTTGATGAACTAAATGATATGCTTATTGCTAAATTTCCTTTTACATCAAAGACATATGTTGCTATTGATGAAACTATTGAACGCACTGATCAAAGTCAATTTGAAGATTTTCTGCATACTTTAAACCCTCCTGGCCTGCCTCCGCATAAGATAACTCTAAAAAAAAATTGTCCAATTATATTACTGCGAAATCTAAATCCTTGTGAAGGGTTATGTAACGGCACACGATTAACATGTTGTGATTTTAAAATGCATGTTATAAGCGCTAAAATTGCTAGCGGTGATTTTAAGGATACACATGTATTTATTCCTAGAATACCACTGGTAGCGTCAAATGATGAAAAAGTGCCTATTCCATTCAAAAGAATACAATTTCCTATACGACTATGTTTTGCAATGACTATAAATAAAGTACAGGGTCAAATATTAGATTTTGTTGGTATTTATTTACGGGAGCCTGTTTTTTCACATGGTCAAATCTATGTCGCATTATCGAGAGCTAAAAGTTCAGAGTGTATTAGATTGTTGATTCGACCACCTACATCAGATAATCATGATGATCATTCTACATATAATATAGTTTACGATGAAGTTATTCGAAAAGCATTTTCATGAATTCACTAACATACTAGAAAGGTAACATGCTTATGACTTACAAAACAAAGATATTACTCTTAACTCTACACTACAGATTTGATGTAAACGATCGACGGCATTTTGAAGTACAATACAGGTATTTACTATCTCTGCCTTTGTATTTTATTTTGAATGTTCATGAAATATTATGAGTACTATCTAAAAAAATTGTCTTTCCTTGATATAAAATGATTTGATGATATTGGTAGTTTAGAGCACGTAACCTATTTATTATATGTGATATTATTTTTCCTATACATCCACATCTAATTGAGAAAGAACTGTTACTGTATGAGCAATTATATTTTCTGGTAAATTATTTGATGTTTTATTTTATTTACATTGGTTATGTAGTTAAAGGTGGCTGGTGTTAGTAAAACTTTAGAAGTGACGAAACCAGAAAATAAAAAGAACACAAATGGACAGAATTATGTTCCGAGCCCACAAGTTTCTTGTGTGTCCTTAAAGAATCTTATCCCCTCACTGTTGCCCAAGGTTGACGGATAAATTCTTCCCAGGATAGAACGGAAGTTCCAACTTAGCGGTAGCGGCACTTCAAACCACTAAGTTATCGGCGAACTCAAAATAATGGAGCAAACCACACGAAGAACAGAACTTACTTTGTTTTAAAGTAATGATGCAGAAAGAAGAAGAAGCAGAAATTTTTCGGAGTGAAAAAATTCTGAAGGAAAGGCCAGATATTTATAGCCAACGAATTTGGATTGAAAGGGTGCGAAAGTGGCTTTTCATATCTGCAGGTGGCTATTCGTGAAAGACAGCCTTTCAAATGGCTGTTTAATTAACGCGGGAAGATTCAAAAAATTAAAGANCGAATCCGAATCCGAAGCCGAAGCCGAAGCCAAATCCGAAGCCGAATCCGTAGCCGTAGCCGAAGCCGAAGCCGAAGCCGAGCGAGCGACGACGACGACGGCGCGAGGCCCCTTCCTCTTATCTCTTTTTAAGAGCTTAAGGAAGTGCTTCTATATTTAAACCCAACAAAATGCTTGTCTTTAACCAATGAGGGACAAAGTGCAAAAGCTAAAGTTGCCTTTTCACCTTCTTCCCTTATTTCCCATTCACACCACCACTTTAACCCCAACAATCCCCCACATGAATGGGGAATGATGAACATGCATGAAAAATTTTGTGTGATTCGCAACTAAGGATTAATTGCATCGGGATAAGTAGGTTTCCCTTTGAACTTTCCGTAGTGAACATATATCGGATATACTCGGTCAATCGGTAGATTTGATATCTTTGAACCGTCGAGCTTTAGTGTATATCTAGACAACATATGTCACACAAATAATCCTTATCCATCTTTTGGTTCTCATTGTTGTGTTCGTTTTAGCCATGAACACTGCCTGGTTTCATAAGTGCATAGAGAACTGGCCTTTACTACATTCTCTTTGAAGCGGCTTACACTTCACACTTATATAGGTGATTCCTAAACGTGTTATCCCATAGATACACTATTTGATATACCCTATATCAAACTTAGAAATCATTAAAAAGCCTTAACGCTTCATCCTTGGTACTGAACATTGTCTGCATCACGAGAATGGACCAAAATTTTATTTGACAATGTTAGACTGTCACTAATGACTTTGTTTGATCTCCTTGAACCTAGATCGTGGGATCTCCAGTCTTCTAGGTAGAGTTACCGCCATAGTGACTTGTCCTCGGCCATAGTCCCATTCCCTTTGATGATTTTTCAACTGCCTCTCTAGGTAAGCCTTTTGTAAGCGGATCCGATACATTATCTTTTGACTTTACGTAGTCAATTGTGATAATTCCACTAGAGAGTAGTTGTCTAACGGTATTGTGTCTTCGTCGAATGTGACGAGATTTTCCGTTATACATAACGCTCCCTGCCCTTCCTATTGCTGCTTGACTGTCGCAATGTATGCATACAGGTGCCAAAGGTTTGGGCCAAAAAGGAATATCTTCTAAGAAATTTCGGAGCCATTCAGCTTCTTCACCGGCCTTATCTAAAGCTATAAACTCAGATTCCATTGTAGAACGAGCGATGCATGTCTGTTTGGATGACTTCCAAGCCACTGCTCCTCCACCAATAGTAAAAACGTATCCACTTGTGGATTTTGTTTCAGTTGATCCGGTGATCCAATTTGCATCACTATATCCCTCAATTACTGCGGGATAATTATTGTAATGCAACGCATAGTTTTGAGTATATTTTAAATATCCCAAAACTCGTTTCATTGCTATCCAATGAGCATGGTTGGGATTACTTGTGTATCGACTAAGCTTGCTTATTGCACAAGCTATATCTGGTCGTGTGCAATTCATAATGTACATCAAACTACCCAACACTCGAGCATATTCCAATTGAGATTTGCTTTCGCCTTTGTTCTTTACAAGAATATGGTTTAAATCAATTGGCGTTTTTGCTTCTTTAAAGTCCAAATACTTGAATTTTTCAAGAACCATTTTAATATAATGAGATTGAGACAAAGCTAGACCTTGAGGAGTCTGTAGGATTTTAACTCCCAAAATTAAATCGGCAACTCCTAAGTCTTTCATATCAAACTTGCTAGTAAGCATGCGCTTAGTAGCATTTATGTTAGCAATATCGTTACTCATTATCAACATATCATCCACATATAGACAAACAATGACAATTTGATTTGGAGTATTCTTAATGTAAACACATTTATCACACTCATTGATCTTGAAACCATTTGACAACATTGTTTGATCAAATTTTGCATGCCATTGTTTTGGTGCTTGTTTTAATCCGTAAAGTGACTTCACAAGTCGACAAACCTTCTTTTCTTTTCCGGAAACTACAAATCCTTCAGGTTGTTCCATATAGATTTCTTCCTCTAAATCCCCATTTAAGAAGGCCGTCTTTACATCCATCTGATGGATTTAAAGGCCATACACGGCGACTAATGTTATTAACACCCGAATAGATGTAATCCTTGTTACCGGCGAGTATGTGTCAAAGTAATCAAGACCTTCTCGTTGTCTAAATCCTTTAACAACTAATCTTGCCTTGTATTTGTCAATAGTACCATCAGCTTTCATTTTCCTTTTGAAAATCCATTTAGAACCCAAAGGTTTATTTCCTGGAGGAAGATCAACCAATTCCCAAGTATGATTACTTAATATGGATTCTATTTCACTATTGACTGCCTCTTTCCAATATTGTGCTTCCGAGGAAGACATTGCTTCTTTGAACGTTTGAGGCTCATTTTCCAATAAGAAAGCCAGAAAATCTGGTCCAAAGGAAGTAGCTGTCCTTTGACGTTTACTACGTCTTGGATTTTCCTCATTAAATGTATCTTCCTTTTCTTCTTCCCGAGGTCGCTTAGATTTTTCATTAGATGACTCACATTCCATTTTATACGGATAAATATTCTCAAAAAATTCAGCATTATCCGATTCAATTACCGTATTAATATGAATGTCGGGATTTTCTGATTTATGAACCAAAAACCGATATGCCTTACTATTTGTTGCATATCCTATGAAAACGCAATCAACGGTTTTTGGTCCAATTTTTACCCTTTTGGGTTTAGGAACTTGTACTTTAGCTAAACACCCCCACACTTTAAAATAATTTAAGTTGGGTTTCCTTCCTTTCCATTTTTCATATGGAATGGATTGTGTTTTGCTATGGGGAACTCGATTCAGTATTTGGTTAGCTGTAAGAATAGCTTCCCCCCACAAGTTCTGAGGCAAACCAGAGCTAATTAATAGGGCATTCATCATTTCCTTTAATGTTCTATTTTTTCTTTCCGCAATTCCATTAGATTGCGGTGAGTAAGGGGCAGTCGTTTGGTGAATAATGCCATTTTCCAAACATATTTCTTCAAAAGGAAATTCATACTCGCCGCCTCTATCACTTCTTATCATTTTGATCTTTTTATTTAATTGCGTTTCAACTTCATTTTTGTACTGTTTGAATGCGTCTATTGCTTCATCTTTACTATTAAGTAAGTAAATATAGCAATATCTAGTACTGTCGTCAATGAAAGTTATGAAATACTTTTTCCCACCGCGAGATGGTATTGACTTCATATCGCAAATGTCCGTGTGAATTAAGTCTAAAGGATTTGAATTCCTTTCAACTGACTTGTAAGGATGCTTACCATACTTTGATTCCACACATATTTGACATTTTGAGTTATTGCATTCAAACTTAGGTAGTACTTCCAAATTAATTATTTTCCGCAAAGTTTTAAAATTGACATGACATAAACGTTCATGCCATAAATTATTTGACTCAAACAAGTAAGAAGAAGCAGAAATTTTATTCATATCAATGGCAATTACATTGAGCTTAAAAAGGCCCTCTGTCAGGTAACCTTTTCCTACGTACATTTCATTCTTACTAAGTACAACTTTGTCAGAAACAAAAACACATTTAAATCCATTCTTGACTAGAAGTGATGTTGAGACTAAATTCTTCCGCATTTCAGGAACATGAAGAACATCCTTTAAGGTCACAATCTTTCCAGAAGTCATCTTCAAAGCCACTTTGCCTGTTCCTTCGATTTTTGCAGTAGCGGAGTTTGCCATAAATACTGTCTCATTAGGTCCAGCGGGATCATAAGAATTTAACAACTCTTTGTTAGCACAAACATGTCGAGTTGCTCCTGAGTCAATCCACCATTCTCGAGGATTTCCGACTAAGTTGCATTCTGAAAACATGGCACATAAGTCGTCGATTTCATCATTCTTCTCAATCATGTTCGCTTGACTTTTCTTTTTGTCCTTCTTTGGTGCACGACATTCATTAGACTTATGTCCAACCTTACCACAGTTGTGGCAATTACCTTTGAACCTTTTCTTATTTGGATAATTCTTTGATCCAGACAGCTTCTTCCTCTTTCTACTTGTTGAAGCTTCCTCAACAACATTAGCCCCCATTATTACACGAGATTTCTTCTCAGCAGCCTTGTTGTCTTCTTCAATCCATAGACGAACAATAAGGTCTTCAAGCGTCATTTCCTTGCGCTTATGTTTCAAGTAATTCTTAAAGTCCTTCCATAGCGGAGGCAACTTTTCAATAAATGCCGCAACTTGAAACGCCTCATTTATGACCATACCTTCAATCATAAATTTATAATTAGTACAATAATTAATATCTTGAATAAAAATATTAATTTGTTTTGTACCTTCAGCAAGGAGGTCATGAACAATAACTTGCAGTTCTTGAACTTGTGTTATAACTGATTTACCATCAATCATTTTAAACTCCAGAAATTTGGCGGCCACAAACTTCTTTAATCCAGCATCTTCTGTCTTGTACTTCTTTTCAAGAGCATTCCATAATTCTCTTGATGTTTTCATGACGCTATAAACGTTGTACAAGCCATCTTCTAGCCCACTTAGAATATAATTTTTGCACAGAAAATCAGAGTGCTTCCAAGCCTCAATAACAAGGAAGCGCTCGTTGTCAGGGGTTCCTTCAGGCACGACTGGAACATCCTCTTGAATGAACCTTTGTAGACTTAGAGTAGTTAGATAAAAGAACATCTTTTGCTGCCATCTCTTAAAGTCTATACCCGAAAATTTTCCCGGCTTTTCCGCTGGTGGCATAGCCGTTGCAGGTGCAGTAGGACGGCTAGGAACAATAACAGTCGCAGCAGAATCACTTTGTTCCTCTCCGTTAGCCATTTCTGTCAATATGACACAAACAGATTTAGTAAATGGTGAAGTATTTAATTCTTCAAACCAAGACAACACAGTGAAGAGATTATTCTTCAAACCGATTTTATCACTGTGAAGAGATTATTCTTCAAACAGATTGATCACAGTGAAGAGATTATTCTTCAAACTGATTTTAACAGAATGAAGAGATTATTCTTCAAAAACTGTTAAGTAAACGATGAAGGTTTCAGACACTTTAACAATCAGAATAACACTGATATATATAAATAAGATTCTTTAAGCTTGTTAGTAAAACTTTAGAAGTGACGAAACCAGAAAATAAAAAGAACAGAAATGGACAGAATTATGTTCCGAGCCCACAAGTTTCTTGTGTGTCCTTAAAGAATCTTATCCCCTCACTGTTGCCCAAGGTTGACGGATAAATTCTTCCCAGGATAGAACGGAAGTTCCAACTTAGCGGTAGCGGCACTTCAAACCACTAAGTTATCGGCGAACTCAAAATAATGGAGCAAACCACACGAAGAACAGAACTTACTTTGTTTTAAAGTAATGATGCAGAAAGAAGAAGAAGCAGAAATTTTTCGGAGTGAAAAAATTCTGAAGGAAAGGCCAGATATTTATAGCCAACGAATTTGGATTGAAAGGGTGCGAAAGTGGCTTTTCATATTTGCAGGTGGCTATTCGTGAAAGACAGCCTTTCAAATGGCTGTTTAATTAACGCGGGAAGATTCAAAAAATTAAAGACGAAATAATTAATTAATAACGGTCATATTAATATAAAATATTAATATTTAATTAATTAATTTTATTTTATTGGTCCAAAAAACTATCAATCAATCATATCAATTGACCGAAGCCGAAGCCGAAGTCGAAGCCGAAGCCGAAGCCGAAGCCGAAGCCGAGTGAGCGACGACGACGACGGCATGAGGCCCCTTCCTCTTATCTCTTTTTAAGAGCTTAAGGAAGTGCTTCTATATTTAAACCCAACAAAATGCTTGTCTTTAACCAATGAGGGACAAAGTGCAAAAGCTAAAGTTGCCTTTTCACCTTCTTCCCTCATTTCCCATTCACACCACCACTTTAACCCCAACGGCTGGTAGATATAAGGCGTAGCATGACGTCTTCCCAATTGCTGGTTTATATTGAGCAGAATGGACCGGTAATATAATAATTCATGTAGTACCATAGATGCCTTAGAACATATCACCGTCGTTTTACATGTTTGATGTCCTCTCACATTCACAAAGGCATCCGATAATAAGTTCTTTCGTGCATTTATTGGACAACATGGAAAGATATTACAGTCGTTTTGAAATACTTAGCAGGCCTTACCATGTGTTCAATTCAAATCATTGCAGTTTTTAATATTCTTGGTGTAATTATAAGATGCTCCCAGGATGCAAACATTTTTTGTAGATTTTCCTAGCTCTCTACAGCCATGAGAGGATAGAGATCTTTTTTTGTTGTACATATTTGACAAGAAAAAAGACAGAGACATACAGTAACGATCTTCAAAGATGAGAAGATGACATGATTAATGAAATGAACCTGCATAACCAATAGTTTGGCAGGTGTTCTGTAGTAATTAGTACATATAAAAATTTAACTTAGCTTTGCAAGTTTGGACTATTACTCCGTATTCTTATAGATTCTTACATGCTTTAGTCTATGACAAATTAAGAACTAGCTCCAGGAGTAGTAGTATTTATCTGACTTTTGATGGTTGATGCATACTTTATAGGATTGTTGTACTAACATAAAATGGTTGTATATTAGACTATCAGAATTCATGTTTTACAAGGCTACCTCTGCAATACTGAAATAGTAAACTAAAGTCTCAAAAGTTTTTTTTTTAATATTTAAATGCTTAGCAAAGAAAAATACTTCAGCTTTCCTTCCATTTTGTCTTCTTGTAGACATTTTGAATGTTAAAATCTTTCTTTTGGGAAAACAACCAATGAATTATTTGGATTGTTGTTTTATAAATCTCGTGATGTGGATTTCCTGATCAATCCTAATCCTAATGTAGGGGGAAGTATAGTTTTAGCAGTTCTTTTTGTTTCAGGATAAGTGTGCTAATCAACCCTGATTTTATATTCTTTATCCATATTTTCTCCTTATGTCTCCTTTGATTAAAAAGGTAAACTTTTTATTTACAAACAACAGATATTGTGCTGATACGTACAACAAACTAGCTAGAGTACATTTGATACTATAACATGCAGTACTACTGACTCTCACTTTACCAGCTTCAAATACTTTTCAAATTACACTACAGGTCTTAAATAAACCATATGTAGAACACCAAGGAATCAACCAACTTGGAACAAAGAGAAGAGATCCATCTTTTAGAACTTCCAAATTTCTACATTCACTTGGCATCATTAGAATGTCGAAAGAAATTCAAGGTGTAGGGCATCTGTTTAAAATACCAAAATTTCATTTTCAAACCTTCTATGTGTCGTCTCTTTTACTCTTTTTGCCTAAGACAACAATGGTAGAGAAAATCCACTACCTTATTTCGTTACTGCTTTTAAGCTATGGCACGAACGGAAAGGATGAGGTGCATAAGGGAGGTTGGCTATTGTAATACTTGATTACATTTCCCTGAATTTTCAGAATCCCGGAATTTTCTTGAATTTTCAGAATCCCAGGCTTTCAAGCATGTTAAACTATAAACTTGCATTGGTCTTACAGTCCATGTCATTTGAGGCATGAAATTTCATCTTTTTTCTGTATTCATTCTACACAAGAGTGAAAATATATGCAGAGCAAATAGTCCCCAATGTTAATGTACCATATCTGCTTATCTGAAAGTTCTGCATGCAATTGTGTTTCTCATTTTTTTCCTGGAGCACCTAATTGAGAATAACTGACAATTCTGAAGATTTGTACACGTCTAAATGATGCATTCACTACTTATTTCAAAGCTAAAGAGTTATTGATTTATATTTCATTTTATTTGTTGTTTGTCTATGACATGGTTGTAAGACAGCTGGGTGCAAATGATACTCAAAAGTTAAACTCTGTATATAACTTTATTTGTTAATTGATATTCCCCATTAGCATAAATTGATATATACATGTAGGTAATTTAGTGTTTACCGTTTAGTCACATAAAATTTAGCTGCGGTATAAGAAAAAGAATCTCAAGAATGGTCTTGCTGATATTAAAAATAGCCATGACAAGTGCACGATCAAATTAAATAGGTTTTCAACTGATCCAGTACCTCCTTAATATATCGGGTTACCATCACAAGAATGGTTCAAAGTGCCTACTGAGAAATTGAGGTGTGCACAATTTTCTTGATTAACACTGCCGATGTTGGTTCTTTGTCATTTCGTTCTGTTTCAGTTCGTTTACTGAAAATCTTTTTTCTTTTCTAGGTTCTTAAACAAAGCTTGCATCATTAGGAGCCCTGAAGATGTTAAGCCAAATGGAATTGCAGTCAACCCGTGGAACCTTTGCACGATAGACCAAGTCAAGGAGCTGAAAGCGCTCATTAGAATCATGCCATTGTGATCAACAGGGATCATGATATCAATAAACCTCAGTCAAAGTTCATTCCCTTTTCTACAAGCTCTGTCTATGGACAGACCTATAAGCAAAGGTATTGAAATTCCAGGTGGCTCATTCGGGATGTTTATGATGATAGCATTAACAATTTGGATTCTTATCTATGACCGCGTACTCATTCCATTGGCATCTACAATCAAAGGAAGGCAAGTGAGGCTTAGACCTATAGAAAGAATAGGAATTGGCATATTCATCTCTTGCATATCCATGTTAGTCTCTGGTATCGTGGAACATGTTCGATGAAAAAGAGCAATAAGCCAAGGGCTGTTGAACAACCCTAATGGATTGGTAGCAATGTCCGCAATGTGGCTCATTATAGAACATAGTGTAAGAAGCAGAGAACTCCAAAAAAAACTCATTGTAAGTAGGAAGCCGAGAACTTGAAAACACAATCCTCAGTGTTTATAATAAGGATTGGATATAAAGGATAGGTGAAGTTGGAATTTTTTTACCAGATGAAGAGAACAAAGGAGAAAGTGACAAACAAAAATAGAACAGATGACGATGATCCTACAGTCAACAGTTTCCATGATCATCAATGCTCTTGTCAGCTAAGGCAGCATGAAAAGCCTGTAGTAGAACGGATTGCCGTGAATAGTTTGGAACTTAGACACTAAAGATGAGGTAACATAACATTCTAGAATTCTACTCTTTATTTGTGTATCTTTTATTATTTTTGTAACTCGCAGTGCTAGAAAGATTGCCATGTAACGCATAGCCACAAAATTATTTCCTCTTCTTGAGAAAAACCTAGCAATAATTAGTTGCTTTCAATTTTATTCTATTGTATAGCAGGCATTTCAAAATTTTACTAGCTAACTCTTTTACTTCTTATCCTGGAATATATTGTTACTGATGTATTTGTCCTACCGTGATTATTTCTCTTTATCCAAGGTTTTTCTTCCAATAACTTATATCAGGAATCAATTATTGTCCCTCAATGGTATAAAGCCTACAGAGATCTCTATTTGTTTTGAATTGGCTTATTTGTAGAAACATTAGTTTACTCTTAGATTATGAGCTTGTGGTGTGACCTTGATATAAAATGATTTCATGATATTAGTAGTTTAGAGCACGTAACCTATTTATTATATTCAACCTTCAGGAATATCGACAATAACTCTAGAAATCTCGTGCATATATTAATAGCATGTTCTCGAGAGTAAACTTAGATATTGGAAGCTCAAGCGATTTGCTTGATCTACTCCATTTATGTCCTACTTTAGTTGTATGGGAGATTTATGAAACTGAGCATTGAAAATTTGGTCAGGAAGGAAACAAGTACTTTATGCGTGCAACATGCCAGCTATCTGCCATCTCAAATTATTTGGCCACATATATATCTATAAACCAGTAAGCATTTATCTTTTCTTATGGACTTGGGTTTGTTATGCTGTTAATCAATATCATTTACTTATCTTGAAATATATTTTATAAGCATTATATGCTAATGATGATCCCATAGTTCATTGGATTCGATGCGGAACATATAGATGTCGTAAATTGCGCTGTGGAGTTTCACCTGGTTATAACTTCAACTCCTTATTTCTCATAATCAACCAGTCTTAAGATTCATGTAAGTTGTGAGTTCTTAATCTTTCTTGAACAGTAATATTTGTCAATTTGCAGTTTTGTTGAACTGTTGTTTCATTATGATTATCTGAGTGTATCTTTAATTTAAAATATCTTAACATTTAGACGAGAACTTTAGGTTGGCTCGGTCTGATATAGAGGAAAGTTCAGCACAAGTCATAAGTTCAAGTGATGAATAAAATTGCAGGATAATTCACATATCTATAGAGCTAATTTATTTGATTCTTCTTTTTTTTGGGTTTTTTCTAGAATATTGAATGTCATTGCCTCGTGAAAGTTTTATCTAATCTAGATCTATGAAAGTTTAAGTTTTACTTGCAACTTCCTTTGAATCAGGTATGTGTGTTCCCTATATATAGTACAAGTTGAATAGAATGACCATTGACACTCAGATGCGTCTCGAAAATGTTTGCTTCTAAAATAAGGTACTATTGTTAATATGTATGACTTGTTTGTGCATTTCTCTGATAAGCTTTTTTTAGGTATCTCTGGTTTTGCCAACAATATTTATGACTGGAAAACATTCATAATGAAGTTCTAAACTTCAGTCCAAATTGATCTCTACCAGGTTACAGTATGCTTCTATCTCAAAGAGTAAGTTTCCATCTTTTCTAATGCTGACATGCATACTTTATTTCGCATCAATATTCATTATCTCGGATTACCAAACTGTTCTTTAACTATATATCTATATGGATAGATGATTATTTATTTATTTGTTTATTCTTAAAGTTTCCCCTAATTCCTTGTTAGGTGTTGATATATGACACAACAGATCCGTCTCTCTGAATATTACAGACATAGTACCTTTACATTCCATCTTCTACAATTTGAAGGTGTTATTTCTTCTACGTTTCAACTGATTGTTCCGTTGTATTTTCTTGTAAATCTGTTCTTCTTTGAGATCGGGACACTTTCATATGGACATCGTTTATGAATGTTCAGGGAAACGACAAATTGCATGCAACGTTGCCACTTTTTGTGCTCTCAGGTTTATGCCATGCTTATTAGTTCAGGAAGGAAACCTCACAATTTGTATAATTTCTATTGTCTTCTTCTGTGAGGTTTCCGAATTGATCTTCCATACGGACACTAGCAGAATGTTACATGTAGTTAGTACTTTTGTTATTCGTTTTGATAATTCCAATGGATCTGTTAACGTCAACCTTCACTCTAGCCGTTGGGCCCGGGCTTAGCCCGGGCATACCCTCACTAGTATTTGAAATACACGACTGAGCTAGGTCCCTTTGTTTTAGCTGTCTCAAATTAGAATTTGTCATTATTTTGCAAATAAATCCATTTGTTCTTTATTAAGCTCCCTAGAGGGATATACTCTTGCAAATATGTAGACTAGTTGGTATGAAATATTAAGTTATTTTTTTGGGCTTGTTAGAGGTGGGAAATCCACCGTGTCAGGTATATTGTCTCCAGCTTGATGTGCAAATTAGAGTATGAAGAATAAAAGCAACTCTTTGTTTTTTCCTATGTTTATTTTGGAGGCAGTGAATTAAATAGTAATTCTCATGACAACAATATAGTAGCATATGCTTATAATATTAAATAGAGAGAATACATAAAGTATTCATTAAACTTGTCCGGAAAAAATTATTTACACATCTAAACTTTACGGGCGACCTTTTACCTCACTATTCTAAACTTAAGTAAATTTAATACCCATTCTGTGCAAAACGTGTAGTATACTTTGTAGCTGCGCATAAAGGCAAAAAAAAAAACTTTAAAACTAATTTAGTGGTCCACGTGTCATTTTCCAATAGGATATTATAACTAATTAACTTAATATTATTTTTTTCTCTTTTTTTTTCGTTTTTTCTTTCTCTTTCTTCATTCATTATCCATACCCTTTTAAAAAACAAAAATATTATGTTAAAACACAAAAAAAAAAAAAATCTGTTTTTACAAATTTGTTTTTCCAGTTTTTACAAGAAAAAAAAATCTTTAAAAAAACTGAAAAACTAAAAAAAAAATATTTTTCAAAAACGAAAATATTTTTTTGGAAATATTTTTTACAGTTTTTAAAAAACGAAAATATTTTGTTAAAGCTATTTTTTTTCAGTTTATACTATTTTTTTCATTTTTTTTCATCTTTTACAAAAAAAACTATTTTGTTAAAAACCCCTTTTTTCAATTTTTACAATTTGTTATGCAAAATCTTTTCAGTATCTAAATTGAGTAGATACAATTTTTTCAGTTTTTAAACTGAGTACAAAATTGTAAAAACTGAAAAAATAGTTTTTTTAACAAAATATTTTTGTTTTTTAAAAACTGGAAAAAAAAATTCCAGCAAAATATTTTCGTTTTTGGAAAATGTTATTTTTTTTATTTTTTAAAGATTTTCTTTTTATAAAAACTGGAAAAAAAATTTTGTATATACTGATTTTTTTTTTGTGAAAATAGAAAAAATAAATTTCGTTTTTTGACAAAATATTTTTGTTTTTTAAAAACTCAAAAAATTATTTTCAACAAAATATTTTTGTTTTTTAAAAATAAATTTTTTTATTTTTTTTAGTTTTTTTTAAAAAAATTATTTTTGTAAAAACTGGAAAAATAAATTTATAAAAACATAAAAAAAAAAAATTTAACATAATATTTTCGTTTTTTAAAAACTGAAATTTAAAAAAAAAAATCTGGAAAAAATGAAAATAGGGGATTTTATGGCGCATGTAAACACAGTCACCACAAGACTTGGTTCAGTTTTTTGAAGGGGTTATTAAATTCACTTAAGTTTAGAATAATGAAATAAAAGATCGTCCGTAAAATTTAGGTGTGTAAATGATTTTTCCGAACAAATTTAACGGGTACTTTTATGTGTTCTCTCTATTAAATACTTACTGCTAGAATAGTGTGAGCATTTAAGAAGCACATATACATAAAGACAAACACAATATAAGAAGAGACAATGTAAAGAATGCATTTATATCCAAAGAAAAACAGAAAAAGGGAGTTCAGGTTAGTACTCCTGAAAGGGTACGTACTGTTGCAGATATCAATGCACAAAACCCCAAAATTCCAAATGGAGTACACGACAAAAATAATTAAGTAAGTGGCCTGCGTAGAGACTTTGCATATAATTAAGTACTACAATTCCTTTGGGTCAAAGTAACACTTAATTAATTATTAAAATCTATTCCAAGTAACTTTAAGAATTATTAATATGCGTTATATCTAAGGCTTAAAACGAATTAAGGACAACTGAAAATTTGAATACTCAAGAAGAAAATATTTGCGCTTGACCATATATATTACTCCATATAGACTATATGATATATAGTACTAGATCTACTATGCTGAAATACTAACGATTACTTTATTCCTTTTCTTTGAACAAATTGCATGCATTAATTCGACAAAATTAACTGATTCAAAGCGTCCGTTTTAAAAGGCAGAATTTTGGGGCGGAGCACTCATAAAACGCCTATGGATTTATATGTAGGGGTATTGTCACGACCCAAAAATCCCTCTGAAGGAGTCGTGATGGCACCTAGTCTCTAAACTAGGTAAGCCTAACATTAACTGAAATAACATTGATATTTATCAACTTCCAAATTTAATTTTCTCTAAACAATTTACAATTCCCAAAACCGGTAGTACAAGTCATAAGCTCTATAGAGTTTTTCGACCATTTCTAAACACAACCGTAAGAGAATAAGTACAGTAGTGAGAATATAAAATAAGAAAGTAACTCCGAAGCCTGCGAATGTTGCAGCAGGTTTACCTTGAGTCTCCACCGCGTCGAATAGCTACCATCGATCAAATGTATGGATCTGTACACAAAAATGTACAGAAGTGTAGTATCAGCACAACCGACCCCATGTGCTGGTAAGTGTCTAGCCTTACCCGGCGAAGTAGTGACAACACTAGGACCAGACACTCACATAAACCTGTGCAGTTTATAGCGTACAAAATAATAGGAAGCAAATAACTGTATGACAACAATGATCAACCAATGATATAAATAGCAGGCAACAAGAACAACATAATTGTTTCTCAACAAATAATAAATACAAGTGCAATCAATTAATCGAGTCCTTCAAATATAAATCTTTCACCTATAAATCCTTCAAGTAATAATCTCTAAGATAATATGCTTTTCAATAAATATATTTCGAACATATTTCCTTCAAATAAGTATCTTTCGAGTAAAGGTCACCTTGTGATACCTCATTTCAAAATCATAATTATATAGGTCTCTGCCCACTTTCGTATTTTTACGGCATCTCGTACCCATATTCATATTACAACCGCACAGACAACTCACGTGCAGTTAAATAAAACTATAATATTTTTCCCGGCACCTTGTGCCAACATATTTCTATTTTACATTGCGCAACAATATTCTCATGTTACTCCGTTCACAGGGTCTATAACCCAATACAATTAAGAATGTTCAAAGAGCCTCATTTACTTAACATAAAGTAGAGTACAACTTCCAACCCAATTAGGAAATCAACAAGAAAAGATGAAGTTATTTTTAGTAATCATTTGATAAAGAAAATACCCTTTTCAATTAAAGTACAATTATTGAATAAATCATTACCTTTAATACGAGAAATCAATAAATCAAAACATAGTAGAAATTCCTTTTTAAGTAACGTACAACCTCAACGGTTTAAGGAAAGATTAATTGAGAAATCAATTGAGTTAAAAATGTAACAATTGCTGAGATTTGGAGTATTGATCATATATATAAAAATAATAAATAAAAAACAGAATGACAAGAGAATTATAAAGGAATCAAAGTCGAACCACTAACAAGAATAAGGAAAACAAAGGTATATTTCATTTTCTTTTCACATTTTGTTGCAGGCGTGCAACCCGATCCCATTTCGTGTATCTCGTGGCAGGCGTGTCACCCGCTCCCATTTCATGTATCTCGTGGTAGGCGTACCACCCGCTCCCATTTATTTATCAATACGGTACATAATATGTCACCGGCAACTATGACCAATACCAATAATCAATATTTGTTAGTGATGCGGCGTGCATCCCGACCCTTCCGATATGTCACCGGCAACTATGGCTAATAACAAAAATCAATATATATTTGTTAGTGATGCGGCGTGCATCCCGACCCTTCTGATATGTCGCCTGCAACTATGACCAATAACAATAATTAAACAATATATTACCGGCAAAGAAACCAATAACAAATAATCAAACAATGTATTACCTGCAAAGAAAATCAATAACAATAATCAAACAATGTATTACCGGCAAAGAAATCAATAACAAATAATCAAACAATATATTACCGGCAAAGAAACCAGTAACAAATAATCAAACAATATATTACCGGCAAGGAAAATCAATAACAAATAATCAAACAATATACTACCGGCAAGGAAAATCAATAACAAATAATCAAATAATATATTACCGGCAAGTAAAACCAATAACAAATAATCAAACAATATATTACCGGCAAGTAAAACCAATAACAAATAATCAAACAATATATTACCGGCAAGGAAAACTAATAATCAATATTCAAACAATATATTACCGGCAAAGAAGAACCAGCTATAACCAAATTTATGAAATTTCTATTTAACACAATTGATACAATTACTCAGTCATAACAATTACTTGCTCAGCTTCAAAGATCTTCAATCAAGTTCTCATAAGCATCAAATAAGAATACAACAATTTAGCAATTTAGGACTCGCGGTCATGCTCGACCCCCAACGTATAGATACTCGTCACCATGCCTATACGTCGGACACAACACATAACAAGTAGCAATTATACTCAACTCCTATTCCCTCAAGCTAGGGTAGACCAAACACTTACCTCGCTTTGCAACCAATTCAAAATTCCAACAAGCCTTTGTCTCGCGAACTCGTGCCCAAAATTGTCAAATCTAGTCATAAACAATTCGATTCAGTCAATAAACATTATAGGAATTAATTCCATATGAATTTCTATATTTTTCATTAAAAATTCGAAATTTAACTCAAGATCGCCCGTGGGGCCCACGTCTCGGAATCCGACGAAAGTTACAAAATATGAACACCCATTCAACCACGAGTCCAACCATACCAAAATTACTAAATTTTAGCAACAAATCGACCTCCAAATCTTAAATCTAAGGTATAGAGAATTTTTACCATTTTCAATTCAATTCACTAATTTCATGATAAAAACAACAATAGATTCATGTATTTTAATCAAAATCGAGTTAGAATCACTTACCCCAATCCATATGGTAAAAATCGCCTCCATCCGAGCTTCATAGTTTCAAATGTGTTAAAAATGGCTGAAACCCGCATTTTGTAATCTGTCCAGGCAAGTCACAGTTGTCAAATGCGACTTATAAATCGCATTCGGCAACAGCGATTTGCCTCTGCCGTAGAATAAAGCACTACCCGCATTCAGTAAATCCATCTTAACTTTTTGTACAAATGTCCAAATATTGAACGGATTGAAGCATTAGAAACTAGACTCAAAGACCTTTAATTTGATAGGTTGTGCATCACACAACTCGTTATAACCACGTAGATATGCCCGTCCAAAGTGAGGTCTTGTGCATACTCATTTGCAAATTTTGTATATTATGCAATTTTCAACTTGGCTTAGACTTAGGACCTTCCTTAGACCTCATATTACTTATAGTATGTTTCGTACACTTGCTACCATATCCGATTGGTATTCATAATAGTAATAGACCTCTTCCACATATAAACTAATATAATTAGAACACGTCAACTTCCTTATTTCGCCAAAACAC
>MU768625.1:5892-41456 GCA_026770625.1 Nicotiana glauca
TGTCCCAAGTCACCGGTGGAATCCCGAATCGAGGAAAGGTTTGACTCTATTTAACAGTCCGCGAACCAGAAATTCGGATAAGGAATTCTGTTAACCCGGGAGAAGGTGTTAGGCATTCCCGAGTTCCGTGGTTCTAGCACGGTCGTTTAACTGTCATATTCGGCTTATTTATCTGATTTTTTTAAACATGCTCAAACCTATGTGAAAATTTTAGCCTTTAAACGCTTTTAATATTATCATTATTTTAAAGAGAATTGCAAAGTCGTGAAAACACATCTCGAACCACGTCACATCAATGTACCCTTGGTTATTGACATATTTCGACTCCGTTGAGATTTAGATTTGGGTCACATAAATGTGCACCCGAGTTTAGGGAGGTAAATTTTTAAAAGCGCGCCTAAAGCGACTAGCGTATTATTATTTTGGGGAAGGCCGTGAAATTTTATTAAACGGCCCATCCCGAAGTCTAGGTAATTAATATAAACATTTAACGAGGGCCCCGCAATTTACATGGTGTTCATATTCTTTAATACCTGTTTGAAACTCGTGAGATGTGGATCAATTGACTGCTTTCGGAAATGATTCAGCTTCAACACTTAAGGTAGTTTAAATATCCAAACTAATTATGCTATGACAATCGATTAACTACTCATGGACTTGTATTAATGAGCCCTGTTATTTAAACTTAATTACAAAACTGTTCCTAAGATATCTATTATCAGGTCATTAAAGTTCCATTTTTTGAATTACACTACGGTATTATGCTAAACAAATGTCGCGAACATTTCTGTTAAATCAACTAAAAGAAATTTAAATAGCTCAATCACACAGTCCAGTGTAGCCAATTTTAATCACAGAAACTAAATATTTGAAGTAGGGATTTGAATTATCGTTCAAAACTAACTGCAATCAATTACACTACATAGTTGTGGAAAAACGGTCTTATGGTAATCTAAATAGACTAATACAGTCCATATTATTACATTCAACTACGATAATCACACTGAATGAACTGAGAACTTTAACAAAATTGTGTTTCCACTTTATTTCAATTTGGCAACTGAAGATTTACATGCCAATGAGATTCAAAGCGTGTACCTGATATTCAAATCACAACGAGAAGGAGAAGTGTCAGCAATATAAACCAGCAAGAATCAACTAACAGCCCATAACATGAACTCAATAATCCAGAAAAAAACGTTCGAAACCAAACAGAGAACAGAGGCTCAACCGGATCACTTGAATGCACCCAAATAAACTCAAAATCGAATTCAAAATACTTCTGGAACTTCAGCAAAGCAAAACTCAGCCACAAACCAACTTAATTAGACCCTAGTTCACACAAAATGAACCTGATACCTCTAGATGTTTTTAACACTCGAAACTAGAACAGAATTTGAAAATGATTTTTAAGAGGCCATGAAACAGTCGAATGTTTTTCTTTCTCTCAAACTCACTCTCTCTCGATGCCTTTCTTTCTTCTCAATTTGTTCTTGAATTTTTAAAGAACTCTCCAAATGTTCTCCCAAAGACTCTCTCTTGTTCTTATCTCCCTATATTTTTTAGAATCCTCTCCTTTTCAGTATCAATTCCCCCTTTTTCTATCTGTTTACTGCCTCTTAATAGGCATTTAATTAGTGCTATGTCTACTACTAAATTATCCTTTCATTTGTTAATAACCAATATCCTAGTGCTCATTATTAAAAATTAGTTAGTGCTATCTTAATTCCCTAAAATCAGCAAAGAGTGCCATTCCCACTAATAAATGTTTCCACTAAGTTCATTGGCAGCCTTTAGTCTACCCCTATCTTAATAGTTTTCCTAAACTAACCTCCCAGATGCCCTGAAACTACTGAAAACACCCCTTTATCTGATTTATCCTACCCTTGAGCAATAACCAAGTTATCCTAATCAATCAAATATACTCAATTCAAGCTTTAATCACATTATATTAACCACATTGTGAGAAACTCAACCTAACGAATTACTTAATACTGAATTAAAGAATTATACTAAAGAAAAATCATGAGAACATATATAAATATGAACAAGATCAAACTGACAGCAAGCAATCAGAATGGAACAGGTAAACAGGTGATTCGAAGATCAAAAACAGGGACTATAAGGAAACTAACTAATTAACGAAATTCAAACAAACGGGTACATAATTACAACATGTAATCACAACGAACAGAAACAAAATTAAACCAAATAAAAAGGTCATTTTGAAGATGGACAGAACAGATTGAAAGACAAAAATTGAAAATTAAATAAGCTAATCTAAACAAATAACCATACATTAATAAAAAATATAAACAGAACAAAAAGAAAGGAAAAATTACCTCCAAAGTTTAAAACTAGACGGACCCAGGCTTCAAGCTCAGACTTCGACCATTTTGAGGTCGAACGGACCTTAATCGAAGTGTTCTCAACCGAAAACATTCCGATTAAGATCTATTAGACCCCAAATATCTAATTAATTGGACAAATTTTAACATTTGGATTTTCTAGGGTTCTTGAGGGTGTGATTTGGGATTCGAACAGTTTGGGTTAGATTCGAACCAAACTAATGGTGGTTTGGTGATGAAGGAGGTCAAGGGAGTGTTCAGTGTGAGTTTGAGGTGGATTGGGATGTGTTTCCGTTTGTCTCGAATCTTCAACTGAAAATTCGAGAAGATGGGGGAAGATTTGAGCCAAACGGATGGTGGAATCGTGTTCTGGGTGTTTGAGTGGCTTAGGGGTGTAACTTTGATGGGGTTTGGTGACTGACCGCCGCCGTGGGCGATTTCCGGCGGGCGGTCAGTGGTGGCGTTATGTGTGAGGTCTGGGAGATGATTTGAACGAGGAGGTAAGGGTAACAGGTTTAGGGGTTTTAGTATATTAAAATTAATGAATTAGTTTGGGCCGTTGGATGAGGAGAATCCAACGGCTCAGATTAAATCATTAATTGAAACGGGGTCGTTTCATTGAATGGGGATTGGGTCGGTCCGAATAAAATGGGTTTGGTTAATGGGCGATGGGATCTTAACTGTTGAATTGATTTAATTCAACGGCCCAGATCAAGTGTGACAAAACGACGTCGTTTGGACGTTTATGCAGCCTGATCAACTGGACCGGGTAAGGGGTGAGTTTGGGCCTGGGTTGGGTGTCTAATTTGGTTTGGGCCTTCTCAAGAATATGGGGTTTGATCCAATTCCTAATTCTCTTCTTTATTTCCCTTCTTTTATTTTCTAATTATTCTCCAAAATTAATACTAATATTTCTAAATCACATTATAATCCCAAATCAACTTTGGAATATTAATTAACTTTAAATAATAATTATCATGAGTAATTAAATACCAATTTAAAAGAAAATCACATAATTTGAACATTAAATGCTAAAAATGCAAAGTACATTTATTTTTTTGTGATTTTTCCTTTTTTGACACAACAAACTTAATTATTCCTAATTGTAGAATTAAATCCTAAATGCACGCGCGACATATTTTCCTATTTTCATTAATTTAAACACATAATCACGTACACACAAATGCCAACAATAAGAGAAAAATAACACAAAATCCACAATAATTGTAAACGATACAAAATTATTTTATTTTGAATTTTCTGGGAGTAGTTCTCGTATAGGGCAAAAATCACGTGCTCACACTACGCGTTCGCGATCTCCTCCTCGCGTTTGCGTAGTAACCCACACGACTCCTTCGCGTTCGCAACCTCCATCTCGCGTTCGCGATGGCTAAAACCAGCAGCCTCCCATCTTCCTCTTCGCGAATGCGGGACTCCCTTCGCGACCGCGAAGAAGGAAACTAGACACCAGCAAAACAGCAATAGCTTTTAACCCAAATTCGATCCGTTAACCACCCGTAATCCACCTGAGGCCCTCGAGACCCTAACCAATCATATCAACCGGTCCCATAACACATTACGGACTTGCTCGAGGCCTCAAATCACATCAAACAATGCTAAAATCATGAATCAACCTTCAATCCAAGCTTTATGAACTTTAGAATTTCAAACTTCTACTTTCGATGTTTAAACCTATCAAATCACGTCCGATTGACCTGAAATTTTGCTTACAAGTCATATTCGACATTACGGCCCTACTCCCACTTTCAGAATCAGATTCCGACCCCGATATTAAAAAGTCCACTCCCGGTCAAACTTCTCAAAAACCTTCAAATTCTATCTTTAACCAAATGACTTCAAAATGACCTACGGACCTCCGAATTCACTTCCGATTGCGCTCCCAACTCCAGAATCACCATATGGAGCTACTCCCAGACTCGAAATCCCAAATGGACATCAATAACATTGAAATGCACTTCAAGCCAAACTTACGAAATTTCTTCCAAAATGCTAACTTCCACAATGGGCGCCAAAACATTCCCGGGTCTTTCAAAACCCGATCCGGACATACGGCCAAGTCCGAAATTATCATACAAACCTGTTGGAACCTTTAAATCTCGATTCCGAGGTTGTTTACTTAAAAATCCAATCCTAGTTAATTCTTTCAACTTTAAGCTTCCGAAATGAGAATTCTCTTTCCAAATCAACTCTGAACTTCCCGAAACTGAATTTCGATCACGCGTACAAGTCATAATACCTGAAATGAAGTTGTTCATGGCCTCAGATTGCTAAACGACGTGCTTGAGCTCTGTCACGACCCCAACCCGGTCATGATGGCGCCCAGCATACTACTAGGCAAGCCCGATCATTCATAGTAATTTCCCCAATTGACCACACAATCGAAAGCAATACTTATCCAAGTAAAAGTTCGAAATACTGATATAATACGAAAATCTGACAAAAGAAATACACCGAAATAGCCCAACTGGGACCCGGTGTCACGACCACGAGCCTCTAAAGACAGTATATCATTCTACTACAAGTCTGACTAATACTGAAAATGCGGAAATAAATTGAAGGATAAAAGGGAGAATCCTCGGCTGCGGACGCTGTGCAGCTACCTCGAATACTCCCGGGAGGAAACTCCAAATCAACCAAATTCACTTCGCCTGATGAAAAGAACCTGGATCTGCCCACATGGTGCAGGGCTATATTATGTGTCCCATGCTTTTGATTTAATTTTGTATTAAAATTATGTATGATTTAAATTTAAAAACAACAAAGAATTAAAAAAATATGAGCAAAATTCATTTATAGTCACTCGGATCAAAGTTACGTCTAGGGGTGTCAATGAATATTTAAAAATCAACTAAACCGACCGAACCGTACCGTACCGAACCGATTTTTAGGTTTCTTTTATAGAAACCGTAAGTTTTTATATAAATCTATAACCGTACCGATAATGTCACGATCCGAATTTTCTACCGTCGGGAGTCATGATGACGCCTACTATTAGGAGCTAGGCAAGCCAATTAATTATTAACCTTTTAGGCAAACATCGACAATATTAAGGCAATGAGACATTTAATATAAAAGCGGAAGCTTTAAATATGAGTAAACAGAAGACAAGTGCGGAAATTCAATTACAACCTTTACCCAAGACTGGAGTCACTAACTCACGAACATCTATACAATGCTAAACACAAGGTCTGAATAAAACACAATACTGTTTGTTCCGGTACAAGGATAACAAACGAATAACAAAGATAGAAGAGACTTTGGGCCATGCGGACGTCAGCAAGGCTATCTCGAAATCTCTGGAATGAAGTCAGCTCCCAATCAACTACTGCTGTCGAAAAGCTGCTCCAGCTCCATGATCTGTGCAAAAGAGCACAGAAGTATAGCATCAGCACAACCGACCCCATGTGCTGGTAAGTGCCTGGCCTAACACCGACGAAGTAATGACGAGGCTAGAAAGGACTACCAAACCAACCCGTGCAGTTCAATACATATATTTGCAATAGAAAAGAATACAAAAATTAACCAGTCAAGAGGGAAGGGAGCATGCTGTAGGGGATGTAACAGTTTTAAAATATGAAATCAATGAATAAGGAATGAAATGGTACAACTACAATGTCAATGAGAGCAGAAAAACAACAGTTGCACGGCACCACCTTTCGTGCTTTCCCTCACATTCACTCATATTATGGCACGGAATAACCCTTCGTGCTAAGTAATCAAAACATGGCACGGAATATTCCTTCGTGCATTAATAACCAAACAATGGCACGGAATGTTCCTTCGTGCATTAATAATTAAAACATGGCATGGAATGTTCCTTCATGCATTAATAATCAAAACATGCCACAATCAAAACATGGCCCGGAATGTTCCTTCGTGCATTAATAACCAAACAATGGCACGAAATGTTCTTTCGTGCATTAATAATCAAAATATGGCACGGAATGTTCCTTCGTGCATTAATAGTCAAAACATGGCACAGAATGTTCCTTCGTGCATTAATAATCAAACAATGGCACAAAATGTTCCTTCGTGCATTAATAATCAAAACATGGTACAGAATGTTCCTTCGTGCATTAACATATCCTCAACACAAATCGTGAACAATATCAACCTTCGTGCTTTATCACCCTTCCTCACCCAAGCAACAATCACAACCAATGGGGCGAGGGGATAGACAAACAGTAATATAAGTCCTGGCAAGGGAAAAACACAAGCAAACAGTTAAATCCCGGCAAGTGAACAACAACAATAACCTTCAGATCCCGGCAAGGGAATAATCACAATTCTTTCTCATACTCTTCACATTTTATAGAAATCATCAATTCGACAAGGAAGAATCACAACAAAATTAGAATAAGCACAAATAAGGACTCACGGTCATGCTAGACATCAGTGTATAGAAACTCGTCACCATGCCTATACACTGTACTCGACAATTAGCAATTAGCAAAAAATACTCTAATCCTATTCCCTCAAGCCAGAGTTATATCAAACACTTACCTCGAATGCTCCAAACTCAACTCAAGCCTCTAGTATAGCTTTACCTCTCTTCGAATTCACCACCAAACCGCTCGAATCTAGTCACAAATTACTTGAATGTATTAACAAATACTAATTGAATCAATTTAAATGCATGAAAATGAATTTTTCAAGGTTTTACTCAAAAATTTCCAAAATGCCCCCGGGCCCACGTGGTCAAAACCCGAGGTTCGAACCAAAATCCGGTTACCCATTCCCCCACGAGTCCCCCACGAGTTCATATCTATGATTTGTTTTGAAATCAGATCTCAATTTGAGGTCCAAATCCCTAATTTTAAAAAAACCTAGGTCCTACCCAAAATCTCCATTTTTACCTATGGAAATCCTTGATTTTAAGATGAAAACATGTTTAATGATGTTAAAATTGAAGAAGTTAAGTAAAAATTGACTTACAAATGATTTGGAGAAGATAAGTTTCTTGGAAAATCGCCTATGGAGTTTGGGTTTTGACAGAATGAAGAAAGGAGGGTTACAATTCGTCTAAGTATGAAAAATTGTAGGCCTCAGATATAGGAAATGCGAACCCAACAGGTCAGGGAATTGCGAGATTCTAGTTCGCATTTGCGAACTTGGGCCACCTGGGAGGACATCGTATTTGCGAACCTGTTATTGTTTTTGCGGAGTCTGGGTCCTTCGCATTTGCGAGGCCCTGGTCACATTTGCGACCCCAAACCTATGCCCCTTCCTTCGCATTTGCGATGCCAGGCTCGCATTTCCGAGCTTCGCATTTGTGAGACCTGCTTTCACAAATGCGAAAAATGCAGAACTGATGATACCAGATTTTCAAAGGTTCAAAATACTACTCGACACCTATCTAAAACTCACCCGAGCCCTCGGGGCTCCAAACCAAATATGCACACAACCTCAAAAATATCCTACGGACTTACTCGTGCGATCAAATCTCCAAAATAACATCATATACATAGAATCAAGCCTCAAATCACATGATTTCTTCCAACTTTTTATAAAACACAAATTTTCCATTTTAAAGTCCGAAACACGTCAAATGACGTACGTTTTGAACCAAACTTTGCAGAAAGCACTTAAATCACATATAAGACTTGTACCGGGCGTCAGAACCAAAATATGAGCCCGATACCATAGTCTTCTGATCAAATTTCCTTTCCATTTTTCTTAATTAATTTCAGAAAATATTTTCACACAAAAATTCATTTCTCGGGCTTGGGACCTCGAAATTCGATTCTGGGCAAACGCCCAAGTCCCATATTTTTCTACAAACCCTCCGGGACCGTCAAATCACGGGTCCGGGTCCGTTTACCCAAAATATTGTCCAAAGTCAACTTTAATCATATTAATATCAAAATTTATCAATTTTTACACAGAATTTATATTTAAGCTTTCCGACTACGCGCTCGGACTGTGCACGTAAATTGAGGCAACTAAAAGTGAGGTTTTCAATGCCTCGAAAGCGTGGAAAAGAGAGAAAACAGGTGATGACCCTTTGGGTCGTCACATTCTCCACCTCTAAAACAACCGTGTCCTCGAACGGACAAAAGAAAGAAGTACCTGAGTCGGAAAATAGATGAGGATAACGACTCCGCATATCAGACTCAGACTCCCTGTAGACATGTGATTTTTGATCCTCCCCAAGATTTTTCATATTTTAGCATGTAAATATCCAATTTATGCCTAATAGCGCTATTTCAACTCATTTTGACTTTTTTACTTTATTTTATTACAAGAAAAACAAAAATTATAAAAAAGAAAAAAATATTTTAGTTTATGCATTTTTCATAAATTAAAAAAAAAAGCACAAAAACAGTACCTTATATTTATATAATTTCGAAAATACAAAAATAATTTCATGTCTAGTTTAATTAGTTAAGATTAGCTTTGGCATTGTGTAGTATTCTATCTTATTTTTAAAAATAAAAAATAATAATAAAAAAGAAGATTGAACAAAAAAAACCCTAGAGGAGGAGAACACTACAAGAACCCTAAACCTACACCTTTAGTCGCCACCCCTCGTCGTCCTGCTTTCTTCTCGAACCAGACGACCAGCCCCGTCGTTCTTCATCTTCATCTCACTCACGACGTCGTCAACCACCAACAGCCCATCGCACAACCACCACCACCCTCACTCCAGTCCAAACAGACCGCCCCTTACGTCATCATCTTCTTTAACACAAATGACCCCCTGTCTCTACCGTCTTCTTCTCTAGAAAAACCAACAGCCTTCATCCCAAACATACACACATACAAGAAAGAAAAGAAACTGAATAGAGTGTGTAAAATACCAGAAAATTGAATGAAAAAATAGGTTTCACTCATCTTGTCCTTGACTTCTATTTCTGTTTTAATATGGAATTTGTTTGCGCGTTTTAGCTATTTCGAGTTCGACTTAAAACCACCGTCCTTTCGAGGTCTGTTTGAGATCGTTGCTCGAGGTATCCATTCCCTGTTCTGCTTGTTTGACGCCGGCAGAATCTCCGATCTGGAATTGTTATGTTGCTAGATTGTTGTTCTTTCTCGTTGGATTGCAGAATCAAGGGCTGTGTATTCCGATTTCTCTTCACTGTTACATTGAAGAAATTTCAATGAAGCTTGTGTTTTCCAAGGTTTTGGTTCGAATCACTGTTGTTTACCAAGTGCCTTGAAGTTCATATTTCTGTCGTTGCTTGTCATTTTACGTATATGTTCTTCTGTACAGCACAAAAGTACAACATTAAACAGAGCGTTCATTTAGCTCTTAGTCTTCTGTTGATTCCAAAAAGTCAAACCAAATAGGAACGTATGTGTTCATTTCAATTTCGGATTTGTGGGTCTTGAACGAATTTCTCATTGAGTATTGGAATGGGGTTCGAACCTGATTGAGGCGTACGCTGTTTCGGAGTCAGCTCTTGGTTCCGTCTGCGGATCGTCACATTTTTGAGTTCAAAAAAGTGAAAGAATCGATTTTTCGGCTATATTGAGGTTAAACTCTTTCATTCTCTATCCGTTTTATTCAAGCTTAAGGTTAAATGTTTGTTTGGTGATATGAGTCCGTTGATTTTGTAGTTGGTTTTCCGTAGTTTTGAATTTGCTCACTTAGCTATTTGCTCGTATATTTACTCGAATTGGTTATAGCTGAGCACGATGTTCTCATAATATAGATATTTAGCCAGCTGTGGGTTTTAAGTTAGGTAGCGGATCCAAATTAAAAGGTGCTTCCTTTTGTTTGAGTCCAGACTTGAACTTGAAACCCGAATCTTATAATACCAATTAGGACTTCTTCTTTTATCAATAGAGACAAATAAAAATAGAAAATCATAGTTTACTTTAGGACTTGCCTTTTAAATAAATGAGACAAGCCTCGTCGAATAGAAGCACTTAAATTGCGGGGCCCTCGATAAATGGTTGAAATGAAAATACTTAGGCTTCGGGAGGGGCCGTCTAGCAAATTTCATGGTCCTTCCTAAAGATAATAACCCGTTAGCCACTTTAGGCACGTTTTAATAACTTTTACCTTCTTAAATATGGGTGTGCATTTCATGCGACCCAAATCCATATCCTAAAACGTTGAATAAGAATGTATTGAGGATCCAGTTGCATTTCATGTGACGTGATCCGAAAACGCGTTCTTAAACGACGTTCACTTTCTTAATAATTGACTAAAAGCGGTAAATAATTATAAAATTGCACTATAGGTTTAACATGTATTAAAATCAAATTTTAGCCATATATAGCAGTTGAGCGACCGTGCTAGAACCACGGAACCCGGGAATGCCTAACACCTTTTCCCGGGTTAATAGAATTCCTTACTCGGATTTCTGGTTCACGACTGTTAAACAGAGTCAAACCTTTTCCTCGATTCGGGATTCAAACCGGTGACTTGGGACACCATAAATCTCCTAAGTGGCGACTCTGAATCTCTTAATAAAATGAATCCCGTTTCGATTGTCCTTTAATTGGAAAAACTCACGGGGTGTAGTGAAAAAGGATGTATGACAGCTCTGGCGACTCTACTGGAGATCGAACCCAGAATCTCTGGTTCAGGGTTCAAGAATTCGAGCCCAGTTAAATTGTTGTATTTGGCTTTATTTGATTTTGCTACATGTTCCATGCCTTATGTGCTAAATGTTTTACCGCTTTAATATTTGTTGAATTGTATATAAACTGTCGTGAATCCCTTCCTCTTTCTGAGTCTTCTACATCATGGAGAAGGGTGCACTTCGTGTAGCTTCTCTTCTGTTTAGAGTCTTTTTCCCAATTTAAAACGAGGTTTGGATAAGTTGCAAAGTTGGCGGAGCTTCTATATCCCCGGTACGCTGCCTCCCCCTCGGCCCGAGTTGTCCGCTCGGGTAAGCCAGGTCTAGACCAATAAACCTAGGGTTTAAACCTAGAAGAACAAAACCTCATGCCGGATCCCTAGTAGGAACGCTTATTTGCATCATGTGCATTTGACTTAGGGGACTCAACATAGGGGTTGGGTCCGTCTAGGACAGGTGTACCCAAAATAACAGACCATCTTGATGCATCCTATGTGCTACATGTTGCATTTATTCAAGGGTAAAGTGGTCATTTGGCGGACCAATGATAGCTGAGGGCAAATGAAAAAAAAAAGAAAGAGAAAAAGAAAAAGAGAAAAAAAGAGGGTGAGGTGTGAAAATAAAGCAAGTAGGGCCCAATTTTGTTTTGTTACATTTTTTTTATCTTTATTAAGAAAAAGACCAAAAAAAAGGAAAAACATGAAAAATTCAAAAGATTTTGCTTTTTATCATTTTACAAAAAAAAAAAAATTCAAAAATCAAAAAAAGAGGAAAAAGAAAACCCAAAAAGAGTTCGCATGTCTCATTTGCAAGGAAAGGATGAAATAATATACAACAACAACAACAACTACCCAGTATAGTCCCACAAAGTGGGGTCTGGGGAGGGTAATATGTAGGCAGGCCTTACCCCTACCCGAAAGGGCAGAGAGGCTGTTTCCAATCGACCCTCGGCTCAGGGAAGGAAAGGCAAAACAAAACCAAAAATAAAAACAAAAACAAAAACAAAAGAGCATTAGTAACTCCAGCGGAAATCGCATAAATAATTTTCTAAACATAAGAATCATAAATAGGCTTTAAGCCCACTACTGCTGACATAAGGCGAGCTAAGCAAATGAAAAAGAGAGCATGGACCCTTCCAAAACCCATACCCCGCCTATCCCGTTCCTTTGTCCGGCCTGGTACTAAGAGGCGCCCATCAACGGTAATGTTTCATTCTGTAATGATGGAACCTGACAAGGAGCTGATGGAAAAGTTTGAAGAGCTGTTTGATAAGGTGAATATGGTAGAGGCAGGTGAAGGTCCAAGCAAAGCAGATGTGCAGTTTGTGGGAGCCCGTGCCAAGCTTAATAATTGGGAAGCTACTCCTCTTCCTACCCGGAGGGAGTCGTGGTAGTTAGTTTTGATTTTCCTTTTAGTTTAATCTAGATTATTTCCAAGGTTGTAATTTGGATGCTATGTTTCGTCCGTTTGGATGAGTTAAACCTTGTTATCTTACAATTTTAATAAAATGCAATTTCCTCTCTTTTTCATTCCTGATAGCCTTTATTTTGTCTTTCTTTTCTTTCTTGTACAGTCCCTTTTATGCTGGTATCACTGATGTGTCATGCATGCGGAGTCTTTAGCCTAGTCTTGATTACCAATCTAACTCCGAAATAATAATACAAGAAATTGAGTATGTTGACAAGGTAGAATATGATGATAAGGAAGCCTTTGAAGAAATCAGTAAAGAATTAAGTCAATTTGAGGAAAAACCCAAACCTAATCTGAACGACACAGAGGCAATCAATTTAGGGGATCTGGAGAATGTTCGGGAAACAAAAATAAGTGTCCATTTGGAAGCTCCGCTTAGAGAAGATATAATCAAAGCGCTGCTTGAGTACAAAGATGTTTTTGTGTGGTCATATGACGATATGCCGGGTTTAAGTACCGATTTGGTGGTCCACAAATTGCCTACCGACCCAGCATGCCCTCCTGTCAAGCAGAAGTTGAGGAAATTCAAAATAGATATCAGTGTGAAAATCAAAGAAGAGGTCACCAAGCAGTTTGATGCGAAGGTCCTCTGGGTTACCCGGTATCCCACCTGGTTAACTAATGTTGTGCCTGTACCAAAGAAGGATGGGAAGACCAGAGTGTGCGTTGATTACCGTGATCTCAATAAGGCAAGTCCAAAAGACAACTTCCCACTGCCAAATATCCATATATTGATTGACAACTGTGCCAAACATGAGATTGGTTCCTTCATTGATTTTTATGCGGGCTATCACCAGATTTTGATGGATGATGAAGATGCGGAAAAGAAGACATTCATCACACCCTGGGGGACATATTGTTATAGGGTTATGCCATTTGGGTTGAAGAATGCAGGGGCAACATATATGAGGGCGATAACCACCATGTTCCATGATATGATACATCGGGAAATCGAAGTCTATGTAGATGACGTGATTATAAAGTCGAGAAAGCAATGTGATCATGTCAAAGACCTGAGAAAGTTTTTTCCAGAGACTCCGTAGGTACAACCTCAAACTTAATACGGCGAAGTGTGCATTTGGAGTTCCGTCGGGGAAGTTGTGGGGGTTCGTGGTAAGTCGACGTGGTATTGAGTTAGACACGTCCAAAATTAAAGCCATTCAGGAGTTACCACCGCCAAGAAGCAAGAAAGAGGTGATGAGTTTGCTCGGCAGGTTGAATTATATCAGCAGGTTCATTGCCCAACTCACAACAACTTGCGAGCCTATCTTCAAGCTGCTAAAGAAAGATGCTGCGGTCAGATGGACGGATGAATGTTAGACAACATTTGACAAGATTAAGGAGTATTTGGCCAGTCCACCTGTGTTAGTTCCGCCAGAGCCGGGAAGACCCTTGATCCTTTATCTGACAGTTTTGGATAACTCTTTTGGCTGTGTACTGGGACAGCATGACGTCACGGGAAAGAAAGAGCAGGCGATTTACTACCTCAGCAAAAAGTTCACATCTTATGAGGTAAAGTACACTCAGATCGAGAGAACGTGTTGTGCTTTAACTTGGGTAGCGCAGAAATTGAAACATTACTTGTCATCATATACCACCTATCTCATCTCGAGGTTGGACCCATTGAAGTACATTTTTCAAAAGCTCATGCCCACAGGGAGGCTCACAAAGTGGCAAATACTGCTCACGGAATTTGATATTGTCTACGTGACCTGTACTGCGATGAAAGCACAAGCAGTGGCTGATCATTTAGTCGAGAACCCAGTTGATGGTGAATATGAACCTTTGAAGACATATTTCCCTGATGAGGAGACAATGCATATCGAGGAATCAGAACAAGATGAAAAATCGGGATGGAAGTTGTTCTTTGATGGGGTTGCCAATGCTAAAGGTGTTGGGATAGGAGCAATACTTATTTTCGAGACAGGTCAGCATTACCCTGCTACAGCTCAACTTCGTTTCTACTGCACCAATAACATGGCTGAGTATGAGGCATGTATTTTGGGTTTGAGATATGCTATAGACATGGGTGTCCAGGAGATCTTGGTCATGGGCAACTCGGATCTTCTAGTGCATCAAATTTAGGGAGAATGGGAGACACGAGACTTAAAGCTCATACCATACCAACAATGCTTGCATGAACTTTATCAATGGTTCCAGTCAATAGATTTCAGGCATATTCCAAGGATTCATAATGAAGTTGCTGACGCTTTGGCTACTTTGGCGTCGATGTTGCATCATCCAGATAAGGCTTATGTAGACCCGTTACAGATTCAGGTCCGATCGGCATGGCTATTATAATATGGTGGAAGAAGAACTTGACGGTGAGCCGTGGTTTCATGATATCAAAGAATACCTGAGGATGGGAGTATATCAGGTACAGGCCACAGGGGATCAACAGAGAGCCATTAGATGCTTAACAAGCGGATTTTTCTTCAGTGGAGGAGTGTTGTACAAAAGAACTCCAGATCTTGGTTTATTGAGGTGCATGGATGCTAAACAAGCTACAGCTATCATGACCGAGGTACATGCGGGAGTTTGTGGACCTCATATGAGTGGATATGTATTGGCCAAGAAGATTCTTCGAGCAGGATATTATTGGCTCACTATGGAACGAGATTGTATCTGTTTCGTATGCAAGTGTCATCAATGCCAAGTGCATGGAGATTTGATTCATTCTCCACCATCTGAATTGTACACAATGTCGGCACCATGGCCCTTCGTTTCTTGGGGAATGGATGTCATTGGGCCAATCGAGCCAGCAACGTCAAATGGACACAGGTTTATTCTGGTAGCCATTGATTATTTCACTAAGTGGGTTGAGGCAAAAACTTTCAAATCAGTGACCAAGAAGGCAGTGGTGGATTTTGTGCATTCAAATATCATTTGTCGATTCGGAATCCCGAAGGTGATTATCACAGACAGCGGTGCCAATCTCAACAGCCATCTGATGGCGGAAACATGTCAGCAGTTTAAGATCACGCACCGCAATTCCACCCTATATCGTCCTAAGGCGAATGGAGCAGTCGAGGCAGCTAACAAGAACATCAAGAAGATACTTCGGAAAATGGTGGAATGATCCATGCAATGGCATGAGAAGTTACCTTTTGCTCTGTTAGGCTATCGCACTATTGTTCGTACTTCAGTAGGGGCAACTCCTTATTCATTGTTATATGGTACATAGGCGGTGATACCTGCAGAGGTTGAAATACCATCCCTTCGGATTATTGCCGAAGTAGAAATTGACAATGATGAGTGGGTCAAAGACCGTTTGGAACAATTGAGCCTGATTGATGAAAAGAGATTGGCAGCAGTATGTCATGGACAATTATACCAACAGAGAATGGCAAGAGCATATAACAAGAAAGTACATCCGCGAAAGTTTGAAGTGGGTCAATTGGTGTTGAGGCGTATCTTGGCTCATTGGGCCGAAGCAAAAGGAAAGTTCGCCCCCAACTGGCAGGGGCCATTTGTTGTAACCCGAGTGTTGTCCAATGGTGCATTGTATCTAATAGATGTGGAAGGGAGATGTGTAGAAATGGCTATCAACTCCGATGCAGTCAAGCGATACTATGTATAATTTCTTTATCTTAATGTACCTAATTGTATTTGGCATGTTTTGAGATTGAAATGACGAAGACATTTTGTTCTGCTATCCAAACACTTTATCCTTTGTTATCCCTTTGAGCCTTATTCTATTTTCTTTCGTATCCCTCTTTCGGAATCAATAACAAAACTCGAAGACCCGATCAGGGAAAGTAAGTGAAGAAACAAGAGAAAAACAGCGAAAAAAAAGAAGAAAAAGCAAAAAGAGAAAAGAAAAAGAAAGAAAAGAAAAGAAGAGAAAAGAAAAGAAAAAGCAAAAAAAAAAGGAAAAGAAAAGAAAAGAAAAGAGAAGAGAAGGAAAAGAAAAGAATGAAAAGAAAGTGGAAGAAAGAAAGATTGCAACAATAAAGTAATTTCTATGACCTGAACTACGTTTGACTTGATCCTGAAAGGGTACGTAGGCAGCCTCTCTCTGAGGTTCAGTCACAATAAAATAAAAGTCCAAAAATCCCCAAGAAAGAAACTGTGGCAGAAATTGTGGTTGTTGTGAGAAATATGATTTCGAAAGTTGTAATTTTGAACCCATGTTGAGTTATTTTGAGCCTCTATACCCTTCTTTCTAAAACCCATCCAAAAGCCAGGTCCAAAGAAAGACCTTCCGATCAATTTTCAAAAAATGCCAATACGAGCAGGTAAAGTGATTCATGTTGGGGACAACATTCTGGTGCCACAAGAAAAATGATGAAATGAGAGAGTCTTATTGGTGAAAACCCTCACGGGTACCATGAGGCGACGTGAGTTGAGAGAAATAAAAATGAGAGAGTCTTATTGGTGAAAGCCCTTACGGGCACCGTAAGGCGAAGTGATTTTTGTGAGATATCAAAATTAGAGAGTCTTATTGGTGAAAACCCTCACAGGCACCGTAAGGCGAATGTGAGCTTTCAGAGGGGCAAATGAAACAAGTTTGTGATTGAAAGCTGCTCACGACATGGAAAGACGAGCAAGGTTTGGGTTTTGGTGAAAGTCGGGTTATGAAAGTATGGAATAGAAAATATGGCAATTGGAAGTTGATTGATTGAACAGACTAGGCTGGTTAATCCAAAATGCATGGCACGATCAATGGTACCAGCTGTTCCACCCAGATAAGTCCTATCCTTTTCTCTTCATTACAAATCATTCGTTTTCAGAGTCTTTCTATCCTTAACCTTCAAAGTCATTGCATTTCATTCTCTTGAGGTCTGTCTATAAGATGTTTTAGTGTCAATTCTATTCAAAAAAACAAAAGAAGGATGTCAAGGCTAACTACCAGCTTCCCAGTTGTATGGCACAACAGAGTTGGAACATATCAAAAGAAAGTAAGGCATGAAAGGACCAATGGAAATCCCATCAGTGGATTAATCAGATAACTATGAGGGAAAAGCAAAATTTCACAAGTGGGGTCAGAAACACAAAACGACAATACGGGGTAGAATATTTGGGTCATCAAAGTCAGATGGTTGAAAGTCAGTCAGGAAATCGAGGCGTTTCAAAGCAAGTCCAGGGAAACAAGTTGGAGCAAAGCTGGATGAAGGAATATACCCAACAAGAATGCCAGCAGCTAACCACCATTTTATACTAACAAATCTTTCTTTGATTAAGACAGGGGCAAAAAATTTCCTTTGTTTGTTTTGTTGCAATTAGGAGCCCACCTGGAGAACAAGGGAATACATTTCAAGCGCAACAGTCAGGTACCCACCTGGAGAACAAGGGAAGTACAATTTAATTTTAACCGTCAGTTTTAATATTCGATAACATGTTGTGCCCAGCTACCAAACTGGGGCAGAAAGTTTTCTTTGTTTTGTCTGTTTTGTTGCAATCAGGAGCCCACCTGGAGAATAAGGGAATACTTTTCAAATTCAACAATCAGGAGCCCACCAGAAGAACAAGGGAATCCATTTCAAGTTTCAACAGTCAGGCGCCCACCTGGAAAACAAGGGAAGTACAATTCAAATTTTAGCTTTTAATTCTAATATTTGATAACATGATGTGCCCAGTCACCAAACTAGGGCAGAAAATTTTCTTTGTTTGTCTATTTTTGTTGCAATCAGGAGCCCACCTGGAGAACAAGGGAATACTTTGCAAGCATCGCAGTCAGGAGCCCACCTGGAGAACAAGGGAATACTTCTCAAGTGTCAGCAACTAGGAGCCCGCCTGGAGAATAGAGGCAAGTATTTCAAATTGCAGCAATCAAGCATCATCAGGAGGAATGGCAAAATATCGCCAAGGCAACAACAAGAATCCCATCGGAAGAATACAAGATACAAGTTCAAGGCAACACAAGAGCAAGTTTGATGACATAGATAGGATCTTTTGTAACTCATAGATCATAGTTTAGGCTAGCTTTTTTTGTTTTACCACGGTGTAATAAGGAGGTCAGCGAGCAGTAGCAGCATCAACAACAATGAGATCACAGCTCCTGGTAGTCCCAACTACGAGACACTCCCGAACTACACTGACCTGATTCCTGTTTAGCCCAGGATATGTAGGCAACCTCTGAAGCAGGGTGCAGTCAGCCCTTTCAAAAATGCTTCATACGAAATATGTGAACGGGCAAAAAATCGCTCGTTTCCGCTCACTTGTCTTTGCACGAAAACTCTTCGTGTTTCCGGGCAAAGAGGGGCAGCTGTGAGCACGTGATTTTTGCCCTAAGCAAATTATTCCCAAAAAATTCCAAATAAAATGATTTCTTTATTATTTTACAATTTTTTTGAATTTTGTTGAATTTTGTGTTAATTGGTTGCATTTTTATTTGTGCATGATAATGAAAATACAAAAATATACATTTGCATTTAGGGATTTAATTTCACATTTTTAGTATTAATTAGTATTAATTTGTTTTAGAACAAAATATAAAGAAAATAACAAAAATGGTCCATTTTGCATTTTTAGTTCAAATTAATATTAGTTTGCATTTTTCTTTTAATTAGGAATTAACTAGGAAATCTAATTTTTAGTGTTAAGTGGATTGTGAGTTTATTTTAGCATTTTTTCAAAATATATATAAAAATACAAAAGGAAAAACAAAAATAAATAAAAGCAAAATAAGTAAAAGAAATGAAAGAAAACAATTAAAAAAAGGGGATGCTTTAAAAGATCCGCGAATTGGGCCGAATCATCTAAATTTTTCCAGCCCAATCCCAATTGTTACCCAACCCACTCCATCAGCCCAACCAAACTACCCGGCTTGCCCTCTAATAAATAAAACGACGCCGTCTGGCATCGTTTGATCTGAGCCATCCGATTTCTTTAATCCAACGACTCTTTTTGATCCTCCTCATTAATTAAAAGTGTCTTAAAACACTTCAGAAACCCTAGACAACTTTAGTCTTCCTCGTACACTTCTCCGCCTCCATCACCACTGCCCTCGTCGGAACCCTAACGCTGGCGAACGGCACCACTGCTAATTCACTCCAAAATAACATCATAAATTCCTCTCATCTTCCCTGTCATGAATCCATTACCCCTTTCCTTTAAATCCTGCCCTATCTTATCGAATATCCCGTCAAAGATTTTCCGGCCATGATACAAGTTATGCCAAACGGCCCCAAATTTACACCACAGAACCGCCCAAGCCTCCTCTACCCAACCCCCATAGCCTCGTCCTTCAAATCTCGCCGGAACTGTTCGAATATTAGTTTGAACTTTTCCGGCCAAAACCCTAAGTGCCCCAAACCACTTCAAATTAATACCCTGTGATCCCCTCTCCTTCCCCATGAGGATTTCAGCGTTTTTGGAGTTCAAATCCGACTGGAATCGAGTGAATTTTGAATTTTAAAGTTGGTCAGTAAGTTTTCTCTTCTTGTTTTTTTTGGTTCTTGTTTCGATATTTGATTTTAAGTGTTGTTAAGTGTTTAAGTATTTTAAGCCTAGTTCTTCATCTTAATTCGATAGATTTTCTTCTATTTTTTGATTAATATGTCCGTCTTGATTAGTCGACGCCTTTGCATGTTAAGCCTTATCTCAGTTTAATTTTTTGCTTTTTGTGGTTTTGTTTTGTTGTAGTTAATTTTGATAATCAGTCCATGTTATTTGATCTTCTCATCTGCTATTGGTTAAATTTAGTAGAATTAATGATTGATTTTTTTTAATTCCGATCTTTAATACTGAGTTTAATAGATAATTAGATAGGTGGTGAATTAGGACTACATTTATTCAGTTAAAGTCTAATTCAGAATTTAGAAAGTTGTTTGGTTATAGTTGCAAATTCAGTGTAAATTAAGGGGTATTTGGGTACTTAGGACTGAACAGAATATTGTAGTAATTGAAAAGGAACATCCTAGAATATTCTAGAATAGGTATTTAGTTCTTATTTCAGGAAGTTAGTAGGTTTACTTGAGTAACAAGTTAATAACTTGAGGACTATTGTGAAAATAAGGGGGGAACCAAAAGAAAAAATAAAAATCTGATGCTCACTTCATTGTTGCCTATAAAAGGCATCACAAATGCCTTGATTAAAAAGTTTTTCAGCCTCCAAAATTTTCCCCAAAAGTTTCCCAAGTGTTGATCATCTGAAATTCAAAAATTCAAAAATTCAAAATTTGCACATTCTATTAGATCAGAATCTATATAAAAAATAAAAAAAATATAGAAACTACAGAAAAATACAAAAATAGCACTGTTCTATTGAGCTATTAGACTATTTTCGAGTTATAGTGATTGAAAAGTCTCCTCTAGTTTTAAGTTGGGCACTGATTGGTTTCTGAAGGTCCTGGTTAATTTTCGAGTGGGTTTTAGTAGTATCAAGCAGGAATTTGGCTGTTTCTATTGGATATTTTCCTTCTGTTATTCTTTGCTGGGAAGCTGTGGTGTTTTGAGTTATAATTTGACTTAATTCTCTGGATCTCAATTGCTGCTTTTCACTGCTGACTTTTCCTTCTCTTATTTCATTCCAAATCCAGGTATTTTTCATGCTCAAATGATGTTGAGAATTACTGCCTCCTGTAGACAACAAATCTGAAGAGTGAATCAATATACACGCTTATACGCTTGGATACAATTTGATGTAGTTTAAGTTTTGTTCAAATTATTATTTGTTGTTAGTTGATTAATATAGTATTAATATGGACAATAGACTGGGTTGCAATAATGTGGACTGTTACTTGGGATTGCCTTAGGTTAATTTGGATTATATGTTGTCATTCACTATTAATCTATTTAAGGATCTAGTGTTCATTAAACTGTTAGAGTAATGAGTGTGGATTGAAATTGATTATAGATGACTTAGGTTGTATGTTTAGTATAGAGTTCTCGAATTATAGTAATTTGAGCTGAAATTATCCTTCAATTTTAAGTAATTTAATTTTGTTCCTGTTAATTTTGATTAATAAAATCAGAAGGCAATTGAAATAGGAAGTCATTTCTAATCCTTGAATTCTCATATACTGACGGTTAAACTTGTATTAGATCCTCAATCATTTGATCATTGTTTTAATATTCTTAATATATGTTTCCTTTCGCCTTAATGGCATCCAATAGCTCATCAAAGGATAAGTAGAAATAATCTGAGTTAAGTTGAAATCAGAAAGTTTAATTGTTTCATCAGTCTGAATATATGAATCACGTTTTTTTAATGGTGAAATCTGAGTAACTTAAAGCTGCGCATGAATATTTGAAATTCAGTGTAAATGGGCAATCAAGGCCTAACAGCCTATCCAGAATGGACTTGGGCTCCTCCACAGGCCAAACCTGGCCCAGTAATAGCACATGCCCAAAAAACGAGTTAAATAATCCACAGTGGTCTAGCCTTTCACAAGGCAGGGCTGATCATATTCCAGTCATGGGCCAAGCTTTCCAGGCCCAAATCATTGCTGGAAATCATTTGCTTTCATAAAATAATTAATTAATTAGGAATATAGGGAATTAAATCATAATTATAAAATTGGGTTTTGAATTAGGTAGCAGGTTCAAGCTAAAAGGGTTGCCCCTTTTGTTTGAATTCGGACTTGAATTCGAGGCCCGAATTTATATTTGTGAATTAATTGGCCTTTTTTAGAGACAAATAATAAATAGAAAATTTTAGTTTGCTTTAGGTTGACCTTCTAATAATAAAAATGAGATGAGCCTCGCCAAACCAAATACAAATTGCGGGGCCCTCATTAATTACCTAATTAAAAATACTTAAAGATTCAGGACGGGCCATTTAACAAATTTCACGGCCTTCCTAGAAGATAACAACACGTTAGTCTCTTTAGACGTAATTTTAATAAAATTATATTCCTAAACTCGGGTGTGCATTTTATGCGACCCAAATCCAAATCCGAAAATGTTGAATAAGAATGTATAGAGGATCTGGGTGCATTTCATGTGACGCGGTCCAAAAACATGTTCTTAAACGACGTTCACTTTCTTAATAATTGAAAAAAGCGGCAAATAACTTTAAATATTGCACTATAGGTTCAACATGTATAAAAATCAAATTTTAGCCAAATATAGCAGTTGAGCGACCGTGCTAGAACCACAGAACTCGGGAGTGCCTAACCCCTTCTCCCGGGTTAACAGAATTCCTTCCTTGGATTTCTGGTTCATGACTGTAATACAGAGTCAAACCCTTTCCTCGATTCGGGATTCAAACCAGTGACTTGGGACACCATAAATCTCCCAAGTGGCGACTCTGAATCTCTTAATAAACGAATCCCATTTTGATTGTCCTTTAATTGGAAAAACTCCTTTTATTATACTCCTCCCGGTGTGTAGTAAGCATTTAAAGGAGGTGTGACAAGTGTTTTATGGGCGTATCGCACAACAACAAAAACAGGTACGGGAGAAATACCATTTTCATTGGTTTATGGAGCAGAATCTTTAATTCCAGTTGAGATAGGAGAACCGAGTACGAGGTTAACACAAGCAACAAAAGAGTCTAATGACGAAGAAATGCGCATAAATCTCGATTTACTTGAAGGAAGAAGGGAAGCTGCATTGGTAAGAATGGCAGCACAGAAGCAGGTCATAGAACGGTACTACAACCGGAAAGCACGCCTCAGATTATTTAAAATTGGGGACTTTGTGCTCAAAAAGGGTTTTCAATCTTTGAACACAGCTAATACGGGAAAATTAAGTCCAACATGGGAAAGACCCTATAGGATCTATGGTATTGCAGGCAAAGGAGCATATGGGTTAGAAACAATGGATGGTAAGGTATTACCTTCGCATTGGAATGCTGTTCACCTGAAGAGATACTACTTCTAATGAATATCCACGGTCAGGTGTCCATATTTTAAAGTTTATTTTTGAATTGTTAAAATTTTACTAACAATTTTAGATTATAGGCAAAAAGCTATCCCGTACTAAATGATGAGTCACGACCTGCAAGGCACGTGGAAGACAATAAACTTCCCGGCCTAGGGTTATAAATATTCTGATAGAAATTCGAACGGGTTAAGCAGTCTTCATATATAATCGCACCTCCGAGTCCCGTATGTTTTTCCCTTTTCAGGGAAAGGACCAAATGAGCGGAATAATCAAGTGCGTGAGGCTTCATACTTCAACACTCAAACACCTGGGGGACTACATAATATATACAGACATGTGTATAAAGGCAAAGAAGATTGAGAAAATTAAAGATTTAGCCTGAAAAGTTCACTCATTGAATAAACAAGTGCAGAAGTCACGAGCTAAGGCCAAAGAAAACCTTATTACAATTAGGGTAAAGGCTATGTACTGAAATGGGTTATAAAGAAAAATCTCGTATTTTTTTTAAATCTGTTACAAGAAAAATAGTTACAAAAAAGTCATAGATGTAATCCAAATACATGTGAAGTGTTATTCAAAACTAGACAAAGTTAGAATAAAAACTTGTCAGAAGTTGTTTCAAAGAAGCATGTGTATTTCTATTTCTTTTATCGTATGTTAACACCATCATGAAGTTGAGACGTCTTCTTCATTAAGTGTCGAATATAAAAGGGCCCTCTTTTATAAAATTCATGTTTAATTTAGTTATTCATGAAGTTAACAAAAGCATTTTTTAAGAGTAAAAATGCAGATTATTCTATAAGTCCTTAGAAATAAAGGCGAGAATAAAATAAATAGAAGTTCAAGATAATAACGAGAAAAACTTCTAAAATATTAAAAGCTTAAGACTAAGTAAAAACTTAGTCATCAAGCTGCAGATTGTTTATACAAATTTCCCCATGAAAGGTCTGGGGACTTGTATTTTCAAAATAAACCCTCACATGAAACCAAGGGTTTTAAACATAACCTTCCAATAAGGCACCTGCAAAAAAAAGGTAGAATTCAAACAACTTAAATTTATCACTAGGAAGATGAGGGAACTGTAAAAGGTGCATCAACAACAACGAGCTCAACTTGGGAAGGTGCATCAACAGTTGCGGGTTGAACTTGACTTGCAACAATAGGCTCGACTGGGCTTGAAAAAGTTGGGATACCCGTATCAACTTCAACATTCACGAAAACTTCGGCCACGGGAGAAGGAAAATCTTGAGTTTGCTGAGCTTTCTCAATAGTTTCATTGATCTTAGCCAACTCAGACTCTAAGTTGAAATTTTCTTGGCCAGCTTCAATTAGGGTATCACGGCGTGAATTCAGAAATTCCCAACTTACTTCCATAGCAGATTTATCCTCAAGGATATCATAATCACTCTCCCAAGCAGCAATTTCATCATATAACTTTTCATTTTTAGCCAAGGCAGATGTGTAAGAAGCTTGATAAGAGGCATAAGAACTTTCTAAGGCACAAACCTTATCAGAAGAAATTGGAAGGTCTTCTTGTGCCCAAGTCAAATTCTGCACGAGCTCACCTACATAAGCTTCTTTTTCACTCAAGAGAAACCTCAGTCCTCTAATCTCTTTGCTTACCTTGGACAACTGCTCGGAAAAGGAAGTTTCGAGATGAGCTTTTTCATTGTCTGCTTGACTTGAGGAAGCCTTTGCTACTCCCAATTCCGAAGTCAAGGCCCGTACCTGCTGCTCCAAGGTACTCTTGATTTCCTCTAAATAGTCCATGTCAATCTGAAGACTTTCGTACTGATCCTTCCAATTCTATGCCTTTAATTTATAATCATGCATTAACTATTCTGTGAGGGTAACCCTTTTTATCATCTCTGTGCCAATGAGATTAGCCTAAAAAAAGGGAAAAAGGAAATCAGAATCTTGAAGTTTAAAAAAAAATAACAAAAGAAAAAAGGGAAATACCTTTAAAGAATAGTGCACAATATCATTCATCAGTGTTAGAGAACTATGGCTCTCCAGCTTAACCTTCTCAACCAGACCAATTAAAAGGCTTTAGCCATACGTCTGCCTGACCTGATTTTCTTAAAAGATTACCCTCAGTGGGAACTTCAATGATCACCTGCCTCATGGCACCACTTCCACTTGAAGAACCAAACTCTACACGGCGAGAAAGTAAAGGAAGAGTTGTCGAAGGAGGAACGGTGGAAGTAGTAAAAACAACATCTTGGGAAGGGATAGGAACAACTGATGTGAGCAGCGGCAAAGAAGGAATCACAGATACGGGAATAGAAAAAAAATCCAGAGGAGCTTCATCCGAAATAGGGCCTAAGTTCTCACTACCAAACCCGCTAATAAAAAGTTGCTCAACATAATCATGAGCAGCAGCGGGAGTAACATCATCATCGAGAACTACAACTGGGGCCTCAATAGGTTTTGTAAGGGGAGAAGAACTGAGGGGGGATGCTTCTGCTTCATCATCAGAAATAATGCATCTCCTGGCCCGTGGCCTTGTAACCAGGGTACCCCCATCTTCCTCTTCTTCAGAGTCCTGATTAGCAATGGCTTTTGTTTTCAACGAAGAACCCGAGACTATTTCCTGGGCCCTTTCCAAAGAAATACGAGATGCCATGATCTCCTCAACAGTAACTCCTCGAACAGCAAATCCTGATAAAAAATGGATTAAGATTAGAGAAATATAAAAAAAGTATGAAAGGTAAAATAAAATAAAAACTCTTACCATGAGTTTTTACTTTCCAACCAAATCGGTTAGAAAGGGTCTTCCAAGACCTACCATCCATTGGTGCAGTCTTCAATAACTTGTCTACCCAATCATGAAAATTGGGAACCTCATCCACAACTCCCATGATTGCTGGAAAAAGAAAACAAAGTTAAAAAAATCAATAAATTGATGAAAAGGTACGAGCAGGTTAAAGGAATCACGTGCAAAATTCCACTTCTCAGGGAAGGGAACGTTTTGTTCACCCACTAGACCAAGAGTGGGGGCAGCAACAAACCTGGCATACCAGCCATGGTCTTTTTCATCTTCAGGGCTCACCAAAACTCTCTTGCTCCTGGCTACTAGTGTAAAAACCCCAATGCAAAACAGTCTATGGGAATAAAGGTGAATCAAATTTGGGAAAGTGAAAGGAACCTTAGCTGTGTTAGTCAAATGCCTCAAACATGCGACAACCCTCCATATGATTGGGCCAATTTGACCCAAGCAAATATAAAAAAAGCGACAGAACTCAAGAATAACGGGGTTAATAGCCGGTTTAAACCCTAAGGTGAAAGGGTATGTGTAGACAAAAGAATACCCGATTATGTAAGAGGTAATTCTTTGGTTTGGATTGAGAATAATAATAAGGAAATCATTATTCCAGTGTCAGTCTCTACGAACTAAAGGAATCAAGCCTTATACAATTTGAGTGGGGTAAATGTCATCCCGGACTAAAGAAGCTACATGATTCCTAAGTGACACCCTATCATTATAGAAAGATAGTTCTGTAGGGACTATCTCTTCTACTAATGGTTCACGAAGAGGTTCAGAAGAATCCTTACCCCTGGAAGAGGATCTTTGTCGAGATAGAACCTCTAGCTCTAGAAGAGGGGCCAGAACTAAGAGAAGGAATAGAAGAACCACGTGCAGATGAAGATCCTAAATTGCGGAGTCTACCTCCTCTTCCGCTCCTACTAGGGGAATTAGGGAAATTATCAACTATGGAAACCTTACTAGGGTTAGGGTTTAATGAAGACATGATGATACGAGGAAGAAGCAAACAAAGATTTGAGAAATTGTATGTTCAGAAAATTTTATGTGGTAAAAACAAAAAAGGAATTTGTATTTATACTGGGAAGAAACCATCAAAAGAAGAGGTGCAATGATGGAAAGGTTATAGTGAAAACTAACGCTTCGTAATTAGTGAAGCTTTGAAAAAAGCCTTAAAAATAACAGTAAAACCAGTAAGAGGAGGCCATATATGTAGAGTATTAAATAGAAGTGACAATTGAAGCGTCAGTTCTGTCACAGTATTTATAGTGACAAAAATAACCGCCTTAAAGAATTCCACTTCCCAAATATTCAATTGATGAATAAATGGAAAGTGGGGGGACTATCTGTATTGGGAGAAATCAGATGTATGTAATGAAGCGATTGAAATGTGACGTGTCATGACATGGAAGCTGGTCAAAAGATGATTATCATCAAAGAGGCACGGGTAGCAGTTATTACGAGCAAAGGCACGAGCAAAGAGGCACGGGCGGCAATAGCTATGAGCAAAGGCACGTGAAGAGGCACGAGCGGGTATTCAAAATATTCAACGCTCGTGCTTCATTAAGTCCAACGAATCTCGTAGCACAAGAGAGTACGAATACAATATTTAATAAGCATTAAATATTAAAAATGTCAGAGAATCTGTATTAAATGTAATGATTATGTAACATAGCATTCAATGTCTTTAATTGCTCATAATAGCCTTATTATGACAGACGCAAAATGCATATCTTCAAGGTAGCTATAAAAGGGAGATAACTGATCAATTGTACGAACACGAAACACTATCTGAATAGACTGATTTACTTGCTTTTCTGATTACACAATTATTGGCCAAATTACTTTCTTTCGCATATTATTTTGATTATCAGTAACCCAAGTTCTTCTAAATTATCGCGTTGACCTAAATCCCATTTTTTGGTTAAACATCCATTACCATAAAACCTACTTGGACTATAGTACTGCACAAAGGAAGCCAAATGACATTTATTTGCAGATAGTGAAATTCAATTAGTTATTGTTTTTTTTGCATGTGTTGGGTTGGTTTATTCTAATATTTCAGGTAATTATGGGAGTATATGGACTTATATATGATTATTTGTTGCTTTGGTGAATGTCTATCACTTTAATGAGAACTAGTATTAGTACCCGCACGATGCGCGGACATAAAGCATGTCAAATTATGATTTGGGTTATTTAAATTATGTGCAAATAACCTTAAATTAAACCTTCTATATATAAATTATAAATAATTATTTGATATTAATTAAGAAAAAAGACATGAAACCTTTTTCAGACCCCTGCTACTCGTATTCCGGAGCAGGTAGCTCCCTAGATTCAGACTCTAGTGGTTCAGCTAGTTGGAGCAGTTTAGCCGGGTGTAGTAGCTCAGACCGATGATGGAGCAGCCATGTCTGTCGATGCTTTGTGGAGGCTGAATAAGTTTACCAAGCTCTTCACATCTACATTCAGTGGTGCATTTACTGAGGATCCTCAGGATTATCTGGACAGTTGTCACGAGGTTCTTCGGAACATGGGGATTCTTGAGACCAATGGGGTTGATTTTGCTACATTTCGGTCGTCTGGATCCGCCAAGACTTGGTGGAGGGATTATTGCTTATCTAGACCAGCCAGTTCGCCATCCTTGACATGTGAGCAGTTCACACAACTATTTATGGAGAAGTTTCTCCCCATTACTCATAGAGAGGACTATCAGAGGTAGTTTGAGTGCCTCCAGCAGGGTTCCATGACGGTCACCCAGTATGAGACCATGTTCATTGACTTAGCTCGCCATGCTCTTGTTATACTCCCTACCGAGAGAGAGAGAGGGTTAGGAGGTTTATTGACGGTCTTATTCAGCCGATTCATCTTCATGTGGATAGGGAGGTTGGGAGTGAGATCACTTTTCAGGAGGCAGTCAATGTGGCTCGCAGAGTTGAGATGGTTCTATCGTAGGGAGGTGGTCATGGGTCAGATAAGAAGCCCCAAAATTCAGGTAGATTCAGGGGTGCCTCGTCTGGAGGCAGAGATTCATATGGTAGAGGCCATCCTCCTATGCCCTTTTGAGTCCGCTCTCCAGGTTTCTCACAGTGCTTCAGGTGGCTATGGTTCTCGCGTGCAATATTCTGATCAGCAGCCCTACAGTGCACCACCAGCTCCTATCAGTGCACCGCCGTTCCAAAGCTTTCGGGGTGGTCATTCAGGTTGCTAGGGTCTATCTCAGTTTCCTCAGTCGCAACATTCAGATGAATGTTATCAGTGTGGTGAGCATGGTCATATCCAGAGGGCTTTTCCGAGGTTGGTGTGTACTCAATCGCAGCAGCAGGGTTCCCGTGCTATGATTCAGGCACCATATGTTCCACTGACCGCCCAGCCAACTAGAGGCGGGGGTAGAGGTACTAGAGGTAGAGCTCAGACCCCCAGAGGTGGAGTCTAGCCAGTAGAAGGCCGACTCAAAGATATGGTTTAGGGTGGTGGGGCCCAGCAGTGATGTTTATGCTCTTCAGGCTAGAACCGACGTCGAGGCTTTAGATGCAGTTATTGCAAGTACGGTTTTGGTTTATGATAGAGATGCTTCAGTGTTATTTGATCCAGGGTCTACGTATTTTTATGTTCATCTTATTTTACACTTTACCTAGTCATGCCTAGTGATTCATTGAGTGTTCTTATTTATGTGTCTACACCGATGGGTGATTCTATTATGGTCGATCGAGTCCATCGTTCTTGTATTATGATGATTGGGGGTCTTGGGACTCATGTAGATTTGTTGCTTTTAGACATGGTTAACTTCGATGTTATATTGGGGATGGACTGGTTATCACCTTACCATACTATCTTGGAATATCATGCCAAGACAGTGACCTTAGCTTTATCGGGTATGCCTCATTTAGAGTAGAGAGGGACTCCTGGTCATTCTACCCACAGTTTCATCTCGTATGTGAAGGCTCGGCATATGGTCGAGAAGGGGTGTTTGTCCTATTTGGCATATGTTCGTGATTCTAGTGCTGAGGTCCCTTCTATTGATTTTGTGCCTGTTGTTCGTGAGTTTCCTGATATTTTCCCTTCAGACCTACCGGATATGCCACTTGATAGGGATATTGAATTTTGCATTGATTTGGGTCTACTCACTCAACCCATTTTTATTCCATCGTATCATATGGCCCCGCCTGAGTTGAAAGAGCTAAAGGAACAGTTGCGGGATTTGCTTGAGAAGGGTTTCATTAGACCCAATGTTTTACCTTAGGGTGCGCCGGTGTTGTTTGTCAAGAAGAAGGATGGGTCAATGAGAATATGTGTTGATTACCAGCAATTGAACAAGATAACAATCAAGAATAAGTATCCGCTGCCGAGGATTGATGATTTATTCGATCAGCTTCAGGGTGCCAAGGTATTTTCCTAGATTGACTAGAGATGTGGCTACCATCAGTTGAGGATTAGGATATCCGATGTCCCTAAGATAGCTTTCTTCACTCGGCACGGGTATTTTGAGTTCTTAGTTAAGTCATTCGGGTTGACAAATACCCTAACAGCTTTTATGGATTTGATGAACCGAGTGTTCAGGCCTTATTTGGACTCGTACATTACAGTCTTCATTGACGATATATTGATATATTCCCGCAGCCCGGAGGAGCACGAGCAACACCTTTGAGTGGTTCTTCAGACTCTGAGGGGTAGTCAGTTATATGCAAAGTTCTCGAAGTGTGAGTTCTGGTTGAGTTCAGTTGCATTTCTAGGTCATGTTGTGTCAGTAGAGGGTATTCAGGTTGATCCGAAGAAGATTAAGGCAGTCAAGAACCGGCCTAGACTAGCATCAGCTATAGAGATTCGGAGTTTCTTAGGATTGGTAGGCTAATATCGTTGGTTCGTGGAGGGGTTTTCATCTATTGCAGCACCGATAACCAGGTTGACCCAGAAGTGTGCCCAGTTCAGATGGTCGGAAGAGTGTGATGTGAGCTTTCAGAAGCTCAAGACAGCTCTGACTACGACACCGGTGTTGGTTTTGCCCATAAGTTTAGGGCTTTATATAGTTTATTGTGATGCTTCCCGTATTGGGCTTGGTGCAGTGTTGATGCAGGATGGCAATATCATTGCCTATGCTTCACGGCAGTTGAAGATTCATGAGAGAAACTATCCAGTTTATGATTTGGAGTTGGCAGCCATAGTTCATGCATTAAAGATTTTGAGGTATTATCTATATGGCGTGGCATGTGAGATGTTTACTAATCACAAGAGTCTTCAGTATTTGTTCAAGCAAAATGAGTTGAATTTGAGGAAGAGGATATGGTTGGAGTTGTTGAAGGATGATGATATCACCATTTTATATCATCCGGTGAAAGCCAATGTGGCGGCTGATGCTTTGAGTAGGAAGTCAGCCAGTATGGGCAGTCTTGCTTATATTCCGATCGGTGAGAGGCCGCTTGCCTTGGATGTTCAAGATTTGGCCAGTCAGTTCGTGAGATTGGATATTTTCGAGCTCAGTTATTGGAGCGCATCCGTGATCGGCAGTGTGATGATCCCCATCTGTGTGTCCTTAGAGACACGGTGTAGCAGACAGGTGCCAGACAGGTTACCCTAGATGATGATGAAGTTTTGATATTACAGGGTCGAGTATGTGTGCCTAATGTAGATGGGCTCCGAGAGTTGATTTTAGAGGAGGCCCATAGCTCCCGGTACTCTATTCATCCGGGTGCCGCAAAGATGTATCAAGATTTACAGCAGCATTGTTGGTGGCAGAGAATGAAGATGGATATCGTAGCATATGTGGCTTGGTGTTTGAATGTCAGCAGGTCAAGTACAAGCATTAGAGGCCTGATAGTTCATTTCTGAGGATTGAGCTTCTCGAGTGGAAGTGGGAGCGGATCACTATGGATTTCGTTGTTGGACTTCCGCAGACTCGGAAGAAGCTTGACGCAGTGTGGGTCATTATTGATAGGCTGACCAAGTTAGTGCATTTCATTCCTATGGCAGTCTCCTATTCTTCTGAGAGGTTGCTGAGATTTATATTCGGGAGATTGTTCGCCTTCATGGTGTGCCCGTATATATCATTTCGGACAGGGGTACGCAGTTTACCTCGCATTTCTGGAGAGCAGTTCTGTAAGAGTTGGGCACAAAGGTTGATTTGAGCATAACATTTCATCCCTAGACGGATGGACAGTCCGAGCGGACTATTTAGATTTTGGAGGATATTCTCCGAGCTTGTGTCATTGTCTTTGGAGGTTCGTGGGATCAGTTTTTCCCTTTAGCAGAGTTTGTCTACAACAACAGCTACCAGTCGAGCATCCAGATGGCTCCTTATGAGGCTTTTTATGGTAGATGGTGTCGGTCTCCTGTTGGATGATTTGATCCGGGAGAGACTCAGTTGTTGGGTACAGATTTGGTTTAGGAGGCCTTGGACAAGGTCAGGATTATTCAGGATAGGCTTCATACAACTAAGTCCAGGAAAACTAGTTATGCAGATTGCAAGGTTCGAGATATGGCTTTTATGGTTTGTGAGCAGGTATTGCTCTGAGTATCGCCTATAAAGGGCGTGAGGATATTTTAGAAGACGGGCAATCTTAGCCCTAGGTTCATTAGTCCATTTGAGATTCTTGATCGAGTGGGAGAGGTGGATTATAGACTTGCCTTTCCGCCAAGCTTGTCAGCCGTGCATCCAGTGTTCCATGTGTCCATGCTTTGGAGATATCACGATGATCCATCCCACGTGTTAGATTTCAGCACTGTCCAGTTGGACAAGGACTTGTCTTATGAGGAGGAGCCGGTAGCTATTCTAGACTGGCAGGTTCATCAGTTGAGGTCGAAGAGTTTTCCTTCTGTTTGTATTCAGTGGAGAGGTCAGCCTGGTGAGGCATCGACCTGGGAGTTCGAGTCCGATATGCGGAGCCATTATCCCCATCTTTTTCCCGACTCAGGTAATTACTTCTTATGTCCGTTCGAGGACGAACAGTTATTTTAGAGGTGGAGAATGTGATGACCTAAACAGTCATTACTTGTTTTAAGTTAAATTCTATGACTCCAAGGCCTTGAAAACCTCATTTAGAGTTGCATTGCTTTGCGTGCATAGTCCGGGAGCTTATCCCGAAAGCTTAAATATGAAAATATGTGAAAAATGATAAGTTTTGTTTATAATATGAGTTAATATGATTTCGGTCAACATTTTGGGTGAACGGACCCGTGATCTGATGGTCTGGAAGGGTCCGTAGGAAAATATGGGACTTGGGCTTATGCCCAGAATCGAATTCCGAGGTCCCAAGCCCGAGAAATGAATTTATAAGTGAAATTGTTTCCCAAAATTGTTTAAGGAAATCTGAAATAAAATCTGATTAGAAAGCGATGGTATTGGGCCCGTATTTTGGTTCCGGCGCCCGGTACAGTTCTTGTATATGGTTTAAGTCATTCCTGTAAAATTTGGTTACAAACGGACGTCGTTTGACGTGATTCGAACTTGAATTGCTAAATTTGATACTTGAAGAAGTTTGAGAAAAGTTCTTAATTTTGAGGTTTGATTCATTGTTTTTGAGGTTATTTTGGCGATTTGATCGCACGGATAAGTTTGTATGATGTTGTTGTGGTAGTGCGTATGCTTGGTTAGGAGCCCCGAGGGATCAAGTGTGTTTCGGGAGGTTTCAGACTTAAGAAAAATTGCAAAAAAAGCTGTTAAGGTGTTTTGGTATTTCCTTCTTTGCGTTCGCGGGATGGACCACGCGAACGCGATGTGTAATTTGGTGCTGAAGGAATTTCCGTTTACGCGAATGGCTAGCCTAGGTTGCGAACGCGAGGCATTGGGGGGCTATACCTTTGTGAACGTGGTCCTGGACACGCGAACGCAAAGGCCAAATGGGCCTCGGCAGGGGGAGGGGTAGTTACCTTATGCGAACCCGACCCATTGGACGCGAACGCGAGGGCTCGAGAAGCTAAAGCTTCACGAACGCGAGCCCATTAACGTAAACACAAAAGCTTAACCAGCTTGACCCATCGCGAATGCGAATGGTCTGTCGCGATCGCGTAGAGTAAAATCGCCCAGTTAAATTTTGAAACTTCATAACAGTAGTCTTACGTGATTTCATAAAATTTTCATAAACCCCTTCATCTACAAAGCTCTTAGGATATTTTTGAAGCACTTCTTCACCAAAACTTCTTAGGTAAGTAATCTTAACTTGTTTTATTCCATTTTCATCAGCATCTACTAGATTTCTAGGCCTAAAACATGTGATTAAAGGTAGAAAATTAGGATTTGGGTAGAGTTAGGGCTTTTTGATTGATTGTGATTTAGACCTCGTTTTGGGGTCAAATTTTGGAAATAATTATATATTTGGGCTCGTGGGTGAATGGGTGATTTGATTTTGGTCCGAACCTTGTGTTTTGACCAAGCGGGCTCGGGGTCGATTTTTGGGGTTTTGGGAAGAATGCCTAGAAATCTATAATTAGGCTTTGGAATTGAATTGTTTAGCATTTATCGATGTTATTTGTTGCCTTGTATTGTTGCACTTCAATTTCTGAATATTTATCTGATTTTGGCTGCATATTTATATTTGGGACTACGAGTTTGATTCCTGGGAGATCCCCCTGCATATTTATATTTGGGACTATGGGTTTGATTCCCGGGAGATCCCCCTGCATTTTTATTTTGGGAGTACGGGACGGTATCCCGGGAGATCCCCCTGCATTTTTATTTTGGGACTACGGGACGGTATCCCGGGAGATCCCAATGCATTTCTATTTTAGGACTATGGGACGGTATCCCGGGAGATCCCCCTGCACTTTTATTTTGGGACTACGGGGCGGTATGCTGGGAGATCCCCTTGCACTTTTATTTTGGGACTACGGGACGATATCTCGGGAGATCCCCCTGCACTTTTATGATTGGACTACAGGACGGTATCCCGGGAGATCCATTGGACAGTTGAGGAGAGGGCTACAGGACGGTATCCTGGGAGACCCTCATTGGTATTTGAGATCGAGTTGTGTTTACCCAGTGTTTCTGCATTATCCTGGTAATTATTATTGTTTCGTTGATTTGCCTTATTACACTGCTGCATTTGTTTTTTTTTGCCAGATTTTCCACACTGTTAATTCTTGCTACTGTTATATTTTTGCCTCAGTAGGGCCCTGACCTTTCCTCGTCACTACCCAATCGAGGTTAGGCTTGGCACTTACTGAGTACCGCCGTGGTGTACTCATGCCCTTCCTGCACATGTTTTTCATGTGCAGATCATACAGGTTCCTCTACTCAGGCGCACTATCCTTGAGGCGAGGAGACATACGGAGACTTCGAGGTATATCTGAAATGTCCGTAGACCGAAGAGTCTTCTTCCTTATTCTAGTTGTAAAGCTATTATTCTATTATACTTTTGATGTCGTTATTCTGGAGATTAGAGTACCTATTGGAATTCTATTAGCCTATGTTTCCTGTGAGTTTTCGGGTTTTGGGATTTTGTTTGGATTTCGTGATATGGGTTGTATTATGCCAAGTGGCACTTATAAACAGTTTTCTTTTGACAGTAAAATTCTCAGTTGTTTGCTTCCGCAATTTAGTTTGTTTTTGTAAGGACTAGGTGCAATCACGACATGTTCACGGAGGGCGAACTGAGGTCGTGACAAGTTGGTATCAGAGCTCTAGGTTCATAGGAGTCACGGAACACAGGCCGGTTTATTAGA